>PVJA010015934.1:0-44407 GCA_004027025.1 Myocastor coypus | reverse complement strand
TGTGTGGGCATGACCCACCTCCCTATTGATGTTGCTTAGAAAAAAAAAAGGAAAAGAATATACTTCTCTTTGGACTAAGAGGAAGCAGGTACATATACAGTCAAATGTTCTGCAATTGCAGTGGGCCACCAGTGAAGCTTGTGATGTTGGAGGCTATTGAATCTAAGCCTCCTAAAGCTCGTCTCACCAATCTAGCTCTTGAGGCAGGGATTAGGTAGATTTTTGCAAACAAGAGAGTTTGGGTTATGTATAAATGCAAACGTGGAAGAGACGAAGGTAAAGGAAAAAGTGAAAGTAGGTTAAATCAGGTCCAAGTAAAGACATACCTTGAAAGGACATTGTGGGGCAGGGGAGAGAGCTGAGCGGCATAAATGCCTGCCTGGCCAGCACAAGATCCTGAATTTGGGTCTCTGGTGCCCCAAAAGAGAGGGGAAGAAGGAGAGGAAAGGAGGGGGGGAGGTCATTCTATAAAAGGAAAAGATGAGCAGAGAAGTGAATATATGTTCTCCAATGTGTAGTTGGGGGGAAAAAGTGACGTTCACTTTTTTCTGTAATGTAAAGCAAAGTCTTCCGGTTAAAAGAGGGAAATTAGGAGACAGACTGATTGGAAATTTGAGAAAAATGAACAAGTTTTGAAACAGGCCGGCAGAAAACGAGAGTGGCACAAAGTGATGGATGAGGCAGAGGCGAGGCCCCGCTGGGACTGAGGACTGTGACTTAGCGGGTCGCCATGCAGAGGGCTCTGTGACGCGCTCAGGGCCGGCTCAGGGCAGAGAGGACACACCCAGGCTAGGGGGACAGTGGCCAGAGAGCAAGAGCTTGGGAGTCTCACAAGCAGGAAGTTGATGGATAAAGTCACAGGCCCCAAAGTGAAGAGGAAGAAAGCACGTGAAATGGGGTGAAGGAGAACGTGAAAGAGGGCGGGCAGCCGAGAGTCCACGTGGGCAGGCCAGCGGGGGCAGGCCAGCGAGGGCAGGCCAGCGAGGGCAGGCCAGCGAGGGCAGGGCCACCGCGCTGCCCGAGAGTCCGTGCAGGTAGGTGGGGGGGACACTGCAGTGCCTGAGAGTCCACGTGGGCACTCCACTATCTTCAGCTTGCTTTCTGCGTGGACCTTTTGTGGTCACCCCTTCATCCACCCCACCTCAGGAGTCAGGGTTTGGTCCCTGGCACCACATACCATGGCGGCCCTACCTCCTGGGCACACTCAGCCCGCCCAGGCCACTTGGGCTCTCTGCAGCCCTCTGCCAGGCCTCTGCTGAACACTCCTCGTGGATCCACTTCTCATCTGCAGAATGCTGTTTCTAAGTTTGTCTTTGGCGAGGCCTCTAGCCAGAGTTATGAAAGGAAAACAATTTTGTAAAAATTGGCAGTGATAGCTCTTTTGTATTTGCTGGTTACTGTGATCTCTATCAAGCTAAAGGAATGTGGCTCTTGGGGCTGGATCGCACAGTAATTCTCAACGGAATTAGTCAGGCTGCTAATTGGCCGAATGTGGAGCTGAAAACCCTGCCCGGAGTAACCCTGTCCTTGATGGTCAGGTTAAGCTCTGCTCCAAATACTGACAGCACTAACAGAGTTCGCATACTGAATTTTAGATTAAATGCTTTGGATGGCGGGATCGTCCTTGAAACATTCCCTTACACCATAACTTGGACAGTGCTATTGGCATGCTTTTAATTTAGCAATGGACAAACATGGAAGTCTGTTTTAAGTGATGCTACCTGGGGTGATAAACGGGTGAGCCCAGTTCAGCAAGGACGGAGAGCCTGAGAGGATGGCAGAAATCAACCTGCTGGTCGTTTGGTTCCCTGAGTACTAGGGTCAGGCACACTTACTGCCACTGAGGTGTTTTCTTATTGTTTTTTGTTTGCCAGAATATTTTAGTCATGAGCCAGATGCTTAAGGTTTTTATGCCCAAAAGTGTACTGATTGTCAGGCAATCTTCTGTAAGTATTAAATTGTTTTTCTTTTAAAATACATCGTGTGAGGGCCAGCACATTAGCTCAGGAGCCTACGAGCCTGCTTAGGCAAATGCAGGAACCAGGGTTTGATCCCTGGCACCACATGCCACACTGGCCCTGCCTCCTGGGCACACTAGCCAGCCACTGAGTCCAAGCTGGTGGCACATACCTGTAATCCCAGTACTGAGGAGGCAGAAACAGGAGGATCACTGAGTCCAAGCTGCATAGTAAGACCCAGTACTAAATACATATATATATATATATATATATATATATATATATATATATATATGCCATAAGCTTAAGCACCTCTGAGTTCTAACTCTCTATGTTATGTTACTACTTATTTTTTACCCCTGCGTTTGAAGCCCTAGCACATGGTGCTTTTCCATCTTCTTTCTGAGATGGGCTGGCAGAACGTGGTGGCCTCTCTCAGGCCGTGTGTTTCTCTCTAAGCTGTACTGCTCCTGGGGCTGCTCACCATGCTTGGTGACATGCGCTCCCCACACCCTGCTCCACGCTGTGCTAAGCCGCAAGGTACAGGAGGTGCGGCAGCCAGGGCACAGCTCTTGCTCTAGGGAAGAGAACGTGTGAGCTGAGGCCACGCGACCCAGAGGGGCAACCTGGAGCAGCCCGGAGGAGTTTTCCAGAGTGGAGGGGCTGCAGAGTGGAGCTGAGCTTGAGGAGCTCAGGGGCCCGAAGACCACCAGGGGCACAGGGAGGGAGAGTCCTGCTCTCTGCACAGGAATCATGAGTGACAGTGAGGCCAGAGAGGAGGTAGGGAGGCCAGGCAGGAGCCCATCGGAGGAGAGCAGGAGTGGTCACAGGGACAGCCTGGGGAGAGAAGGGGACAAGCCCAAGAGCTGTTCTGGAGGAGCACCCGAGGACAGTAGGGTGCAGTGCCACTTCAGGATTTTTACCTGAGCCACTTGGTAGTTGGTGCCACCTCTAGAGGGGAAGCGGCTGGGATGGAGGAGGAGATGATGGAAGATGAAAGAAGCAGACAGCTGATTTTACGCATATAGAGTTTGAGATGCTTATTTGATGCCCAAGCAAGAAGTCAAGAAAACAGGAAGATATCCCATGCTCGGTGTATTTCTGCTCAGTTTAGAAGTTCATCCACAGAGAGATGGAAATCAAAGACAGATTATGAAGTGACAGGGAGTAAGTAGGAGCGAAGGAAGAGGGAGGGAAGGAAGGAAAGAAAGAAGGCGGGCCTGGGGAGATGGCTCGGTGGTCCAAGAACCTGCCTGGCAAGCACAAGGACCTGGGTTTGATCCTTGGTACTGTACGTCAGGCTAGGCTGGACCCTAAGTGAGCCATCCAGCCACTGAACTTGGGCGTCATGGTGATACCCACAATCCCAGTGCTGGGGAGGCTGAGACCTTGTACCAAATAAAGAAAAGATTTTTTAAAAAATTAAAGAGGAAAGAAGGGAGGAGTTAAGTAGTTGGTTCAAGGACCAGGTGCCTTAAGCTACCATTTTCTCTTTCTGGAAATTTGAAACTTAAAGATTACAGTGTTTTCATACTCTTACTAGTTATGCAAATGCATGATAAAAGTCACAACAGACAACTTAGATGCCAAAGAACCCAACAAAACGTGGTTGACAGTTCATGCATGTGGCATTTATTTGTGAAAATTTTGTGCTATCTATGGAGCAGTTCCCTTAAAAGCAAATAACGATAATACTTTATTACCACACGTTGACCTGCTAATCACAACCAGGACTGGAAACACAGACGATTGCGTTAGAGCCTCTGAACACTAGAGGGACACATTTCCACCTGCAAATCAGGAGGCCCGCGAAGTCTCTGGGGTTTCTGTTTTGTCTTGTTTTATGTTATGTTACGTTATGTTATGTTATGTTATGTTATGTTATGTTATGTTATGTTATGTTATGTTATGTTATGTTATTTTTCTTGTTTCAGAACCTTTGTTTATTCACTCGTTTTTATGGCTGGCTCAGCCCACCCCGAGGGCAGGGCTGGCGCAGCATGTGGTGCAGGGGATCGAACCGCGGTCCCTGAAGCCGCCCAAGCTTCCCCAAGCAGGCGCTTTAGACCACTGAGCCATCCCGCGGGGTTTCTGTTTTGTTTTTCTTGTAGAACTACTTTTGACATAGGATCTCCGACCACCTTACACGTTGCTATTTTTGCACTTGTCGGGAAATAGAGACATAGATTTATGTTGGAGGACGTCGTGTCTCGGGGCAGTCACCCAGCTTCTGGGTGAAGTCCAGATTTCCCACCAGACTGCATTCTATGCGGTAAGGAGAGTTTGCACTTCCAGGCCATCCTGAAGCTGCAAGGTGTGAGCCAGCTGATTGTATCTGGAGAAGCATGAGCCGCCCCCCTACCCCGCCACCCTCCATGCCCCCAGGAGTTCTGGTAATAACGTGCTTGTTGTGCAGAAAAGTGTCAGAACCTTTGAGAAAGCCTGTGTTTGTGGACGTGGCCACCACAATGCACCTCCTCGCATTTTTTTCTTTCTCTGGTGGCTTAAAGGTCATTGGCACAGAGTTTGCTCTAGCCCTTTATTTGCCCAATGAAATGCTTTTCAACTGTGCTAGGTAATCACATAGATATGTAGTGTTTTCATGATCGCTTGGGGCAACTAGAAAACTCTCTATTTACTTTGGTAATCTTCCCAAAGAACAAACAGCACAATGTCCTCTCCTGATCAAAGGTTGAGTATCCTGTCCAGCAATCTTAGCCTACCAAATGCTTTACTTGACCTTGTAACTGATTTTAAAAGTCTTTTTAACCTCCGTGTTGAAATACTCCAATTATTAAGAGAAAGAATGGCTCTCCTAGCTCCCAGGCAGGATCTGGGGCAGGAAACAAGGTTTCTTTCTGAAGCCAGAGCTCACCTGCAATCAGCGCTACTCTTCCCAGGCAGTCCTGTGACAGCACAGGACCAGGGCAGAGCTGTGTTCCTGTGTGCATAGCAACATCAGGCCACAGCCAGCGCCTCACCAGAGTCCTATGTGCTCCAGGGCTGGCCCCTCCTGAGCAGGAGTCCAGCAACAGGTAGGAGGTGAGAGGGGATGGAAAGGTAGACCAGGACTGCTGCGCTTAAGCTGTTCCCCTGCTCCCCCTACCCACTGCCTTCCTACCTCCATCAGCGCCCATTCCCCAAGTGACCGTGCAGCCGGCAAGGTCACCTGACAGTCCCAGCTCCTGTGCCTCTGTGCCAGCCCTCACGAGTCTCCCCAGAGCCCTGCTAGAGCCCCATCCTCCATCCTCACCCTGAGGGCTCATCTGTTCTCCACAAGTCTTTGTCACCTTGACGCCTGTGGCCGAGACACTGTGTGGTCCCCTGCTAGGTCCTCTCATTTGCCTGCTTTCCTCAGTGTCCACTTCCCACATGTCTTTTCCCTTTCATTTCCACACTGGTCATAGCTGTAAGCTCAAAATTTTCCTTGATCTCATTCTCCCTGCAGCCTGACGGATCCTCTACATTAGTGTCGTGGACATCTTCCCTGTGCTTCAAGTCTCGATCCATTCATTTCCTAGTATTATTTTCCAACCAAAGTGTCTTACAGATCAAGCCTTTCTTGGCCTCGCAGCGCCCCTTTTACATCCACTTGCTATACCCATGTACCTGCACAGGTCTTGGAAGTAATGACTTGGCTTTCTCTTTGCTTGCTCCCCAGCCTATTCAGACTTTGAGGCAGAAAACACGAATGTGTGTGACCCCCTCTTGGCTTGGCATCACAAAAGTCTATCTGAGGAGAGTTTCTCTGTTCCCCACCTCCTTGCACACCCGCCAGCATCCTGCTGTCCTCTTCTCCATGCTGAGTTCCTGTATGGGCCATCAGACTGTGCTCCTCACACTGTCACTGAGGCTCTGTCACTTTGCTGATTTTATCCCACCCAAGGTTCCTGGCTCTCTACCAGGTAAGCTTGCCCAAGCATCCAACAGTGCCCAACTAGTTTTGGGTGAGGATTGGTACAGCATAACCTTCCCATTTACTAACAACTACAGTGTGCATGGAAGCTGCTCTCCTTTTCCTCTTATGCATTTTTTCCATTTTTACTTATTTTTTAAATCCCAAGTCAAGTGTCACCTCTTCTGCATAATTTTTTCCTACAGCTCCAGGCACTCAAATCCTCTAAGCAAAGCAGGCAAAGTTTTAGACATCAATTGAACAGATGTAAAAACTTTCCAGTTTTCCATATTTTAGAGACTGACCTCAATGAAGTTAATTGCCTGTGAGCCCCAGAGGATTTGCACATGAATCAGCAGGGAAGGAGGGCACTTTTGGGGGCGTAGCCATTAGAAGCAATAGGTAGAAGTGAATTCTCCAAATGATTCTACTCTCAGCGCACTTAAGCAATAACTTATCCCTATAGTCTATGACATACTTATCATCACTGCTTGTGGAAGAATCATCCTTATTCTCTATAACAGTGAATTCATATTATAGTAGTGGATATCTACCAGCATCTACCAAAATCAAGAAGGCAGAACACAGGGGGGCCTTCCTGTAAACTGATAAGGTGGCGATATTTGCTCATTATTATAACAGGTACCACACCAGGACTAGGTTCGCTAGTAATTTAAGCAGGTGCAAGATTGGGGGACAATAGAAAACTCTCTGTCCTTCAACCATAATAATGTATGCTATAGTAACGTATCTCCTGAACTCTAGACAATTCCTTCCCCCTTAGGTACACTGCTCATATTTCATGTGCTATTGTGTTTGAGCTAATAATACTTTACTTTGGGACTTCACATAGTCAGAATTTTCTTTGCTCATAGGGTCATTGTCCAATTTTATTAGCAAGATTCAACTGGGATTTAGTTTGGAATTTTTCTCTTAGTCTTAGAAAGAGGCTTCTCAGATGAGAATTATATGTTGATGTTTCATTGAATTCATATACAAAACTTACTGAGCTGGTGTTTGCCTTTGAGAAGTCTTAACCACTGACTCAATTATAGCAGTAGTTGTAATACAGGTGGTGGCATATTCCTGTAACACCAGCACTCAAGAGGCTGGGGCAGGAGGGCCACTATGCGTCTGAGGCCAGCCTGAGCTACACAGTGAGTTCCAGGTCAGTCTGCACTACAAAACAAGACCCTATTTTGAAATAATAATAATAGTTATAAGACCATTCAGAGTTTCTACTTTAGTCTATTTTGGTAAAATATATGTATTATATCATACAATATAATATATTGTAATATATAGCATATTACATATATTTTTAGTTGACAGTAATTTTACATATTTATTAGGCATAGTCTTAATACTTTCGTAAATGTATTTAATGTCTAATAATCAAATCAGGATAATTAGCATATTCATCACTTTAAACATTTAACATTCGTTAAGGACCCTGAGAGCTTTTAAGATGGAAGCCAATCACCAGAAAGACCCAGCTTGGCACTAAAGACTCACCCCCTGTGATCCCCAGCCATCAAGGAAAGGCCGAAGGTTGGATGGGGACTGTTCACCCGCAGGGTGGCTAACAACCCAGCTGTGCCTGTGTGACGAGGCTTCAGTAACACCCAAGGCTTGGGAAGCTTCCAGAAAGGTGAACAAGCACATGCTGGGCCAGTGACACGTGCACACACACACACACACACACACACACACGTGTGCAGGGAAGCTCTGTGAGCACCCCACCCCACACGGTGCCTTGTGCTCTGCATCCTATGTTCCATCTGCACTGCAAAGCAAGCTTCATCCTTATGGTAAAGCCATGGCCATCAGGACAGAATGTTCCTGAGTTCTGTGAGTCATCCTTGGGGATCACTGGGCTGCCACAGAAGCCCTAGGAACCCAGAATTTACAGGTGGCCAGGCACAAATATGTGTGCTTCAGGTCTTCTCACAGGAGACACTTCTAGGAGACTGAGCCCTTCACCTGGTGGGATCCCTCCCAACTCCGGGTGGTCAACATTTGAGTCAGATGAGGTCATGGGACATGGCTAGTGTCAGAGAATCAGATAACGGGGGAAAGCTTGAGTAGCAGATGTTACTCAGAAAACACATGTGATCGCCTTAAAAATGCACCAAGAAAGCAGTTGGTAGACTTCTCAGGGTGGAGCTCCCCAACCAGTTGGCCCAGCTGGACCCCATGCCTGTGGTATCCAAGCCAAGGGCAACAGGTGAAGCAGGCCTAGGGGAGGCCTGTGCAGACCAGTGCCTCCAAGCCATCTGCTTCTGTAAATCAAAGTGCACTCTCTCCCATTCTTCTGACAGTTGTGTGGGGATACTATCATTTTCTACATGACCTGCCATAAATTTGTGAAAAATTATAATTTCTCCCAAGTGGTAGCTCTTATCTTGTTGTTCTACCCTAACCATTGGTGGGTGATATCCACTGGATACATTTGCATAGACCTGTCTATTGAAAATAATTCTTAAATCTGTCACTACTAGGAATTTATGCTTTTCTCCCCTCTGTGCTCACAACTAACGTAACACAAAACTCTTGGGTTAGAGTGTCCCAGACTTCCTTCAGGGAGGCTGAGCCAAAGCCGCAATGAAGAGGGCAGAGCATCAGGCGGCGTATCTGGCCACCTGCACAAGCATGCCATCTGTTACCTATCACGCATACTCTCTCGTGCACTGAGTCATCCAGTTGGACGTGCACAGCAATAGCCTACCATTAAATGGAGTGGTACGTACGTGATTGAGTCAGGGCAGGTCCAAAGCGCACAAGCACATTGCGCGAGGAAGTTGCCCAGATGCTTATGGCTCCCACGCCTGTTCTATTGCCTTCACCTCCCAGCATGAACTCGTGGCCTTGTGGAGTGCACCACGTGATCAGCTGTCCAGGGAGGGGGCGCTGCTTTATGGGTGGCTGTGCTCGCTATGCTACAGCTGTTGCACGGCAGCCCTCGCTTCGCACTGCTCTGGAGAGGGAGGAGTCCTGGAGCTTGGCGCCCAGTGTCTGTGTAGCCTTCTTTACTGGTAGCCACATGGCGAAGGGCACTGCACAGCAAGACAGAGCAGGGGTGCTAGGCCAGGTCTCTGCCTCTTCTCTAAAGCCACCAGTGCCACCAACAGGGCCCATCTGCGACCTCATCTAGTGCTACCTACCTCCAAAGGCTCCACCTGAAACAGCACCAGCAGGTGGGATTGGGAAGTGAGCCTTCAACCTATAAATTTTGAAAAGGCACTGCGCCTCAAGCCGCATCCCCCATGACGGAACTTTTTGCCCACATGGAACTCCTAAGTGGTGCCTTCTGGGCCTGTTCCTGGTTCTCACTGACAGTCTTGAAAGCGCTTCCAATGAGCAGCTCTTGCCTAACCCACTGGACCGCCTACATTCCGCCATTACTGACATAACCAGTTTCCAAGGGTCCTCTAAAAACAAAGCTCCCTGCTCTTCCACCCCTCCACCTGGGATTCGCACCGTCCGCAGAAAATCTCCCTTTCTTAAAGGACTTGGGCATCCCTCTGTTCATATGGGTTGAGGCCATGGCTGGTGCTGTCCTTGTCTCTACTTTTTCCCTCTCTCTCCGTCCTCACCAGTCAGGCCCCCTTCCACAGATCAACAGGTCTTGACTGTTCTGGAACGGGGCCTTCCAGTAGCCCTCACTCGGAGCACACTTGGAGACCGGAGAGCTCAATCCAGTCACATGGTGTTATCCATGTTCCCCTCTGTAAGAGGCTCTTCAGACTACAACTTGAAGAGTTGTAGAGAATGTCCAGAGTGTCTGGAAATTTCCAGGGAGGTTTGTTCCACATACCACACACACACACACACACACACACACACACGCGCGCACACACACGCACACGTGCGTGCGCACACACACTAGCTCTTCTAGCATCCACTATAATCATGGTTCCCACACTCACGGGTACAAAATGGCCTTCTGGTAAGGGATGGTTAACAAGTTCTTTCCATCGCCAGACTTCTACACATCACCCTTTGGGGTGTTTAGTGATAACCTTGCATGGAATGTACTTCCATGGGATGTGGGGCCCGGCCAAAGATATCCAGAAGGTCAGCTCAAAAACATTTCTTGCTGGATCGGTCTTTATTAAATCCTCCCCAGGAGCTGATATTCTGGGAAAAAAATATTACTGGTAAAGAAAAGCCTGTGAAGCTTCCAAAAGCAAATACGTATGTAACCAATGAAAGGATAAAATGTCAAGGCTTGTACAGTAAGGCAGCTGTTAGAGGATTTATTGGAAAATTCTTCCAAAACTTAACAGAGGCCGCCTGCTTACAAAGGAAATATTTTTTCCTTCAAGTACATAGTATTAAAACTCAATATGTTATGCACTCAAAATACCTCTCTATTAAAATCTGAGATTTTCATGATAGCCTCCTCCTGAGGGACTCCCTCTGTCCGCTGACAAGCCAGGCACCACTGGCGTGAGTCACTGAGGAGTTCGGAGCCCACAGACACCTTCCTCTCCCGCAGCTTCCACACTGATGACAGGATAGGACTTCATTCCTCAGGCAACAGAGGCCCTCTCGGTGCACAGGGCACATTCATTGCATCTCACCTTCCCTTAGAAAAATTGCGTTAGCCGCGGAGATTGCCCTGCGGTGCGACAGCCGCAAAGCCACCTTGCAGGGACCAGAGGGGAAGAAGGATGCAGACTGTTTCCAGCACGTGCCTTCAGCTTCTGCGTGGTGACCAGCATCACCAGCACGCAGAGGGACCTTCTGGGGCACGAATGGAGTACAGTTGCCCCTGAGAGTCAGTGCATGGCAAAGTCCCCGCTCCATATCTAGGGACATGCAGGGACCCCTGCGGGCCACAATGCCCCCAGCCAGCCTGAGCCTACACTTCTTAGGAGCTGTTCCAGGGCTCGGCTGACCACAGGCACGATCAGGAGGGTCGGGAAGCCTCTTGGACTGGCAGTGTCCTGACACAGACTGGCACCCAGCTCAGACCCTGCTGTGCAAAAGTCCCACAGGGTGGGAACCCCACTGGGGCTGTGGGGCCACGCATTGAGGCGGAGATGGCATGAAGGTGATGCCAGTGGGCCGCGTGGACATCAGAGCCAGTGGGGTGCCCACTATGAGCACCTGTAGTGTTCTGGGCATCCATGTCCAAGCTCCCAGGGTGGGGCCTGGCCATCCTCTCCACAGACAGCGCAGCCTCTTGGATGTATGAGGAAGAAACTGCCACTGTGGGTGCTGCTGGTGTAGCGACAAGGACATCAGGCTCACAAAAACTTGGGCTCGGTCAGCCTCGGGCCAACAGCCCCACTTTCTGGGGGCCAGGGAAGCTCTACAGAGGGTACACGGAGGCCAGGTTGTTCATGGGCTATGATCTCTATGCCAACCGTCCTGGCTCAGATCTGAGTGCTCAGAGCTGGCTCTGCCTCAGCCCAAGCGGCCCGGCAGTGAGGTTCCAGTCCCCCAGCCGGTGACTCAGCTTTGCTGTGCTCCGGGAAGGGAAGTGACGCATCACGTGCTCTGCCCTTGGTGAAACATGTTATTTTCAGGGAAAAAAAATATATATACTAAAAGCAGCTTTTCAAAGAAATTCCAGCGAACAGCAAATGGTGGGATCTGAAGAGGCCCATGTCACTGGGGCCTTAATGACAGTCTTCCCTCTCCACGAAAGAGATCCTTTTCTAAATAATGTGGAACCGTGTGCGACCCAGACCCTGACTGGCGGGAGCCCTCGACAGCAGAGTGCTGACTGACCCAATGCGCGGGTGGGCGGACTCAGCCCTTCCCAGCCTGCCTAGCTGCCCCCGCCCCCTCCCCGGGATGTCTTCGTTACAGCAGGAAGTAATCAGTACTCTCAGTCTGGGCAGCCCTGGACACCTCGGCTCAGGGATAGCCAGCTCCCATCCTGCTCCGTTGCTCTGCGTGTTCGGAGCGGGCTGCTCCCTGGTCTCCTCTCTGCTCTCGGAGTCCCGCTCTGGGCAGAGCCCCGAACCCTGCACCTGGCATCCAGGCTCAGAGCTGCAGAGGGGTCTTGCTCGGCCGGCACCCTGGGCTGTGGGTGAAGCCAGGGCAGAGCCGCTGCCTGGGGCTGCTGGAAGAAACACCTTTCTTCCCCAGTGAAAGGAAACCCGAGAGGACCGACCCCGGCTGTGGACTTCCTGTTGGGAGAAACAGTACTCTTTGTGGTCTGAACTCCAGAATATACTGGGGAAATTAAAGCTATTGATATATAAGTGGTCCTCAGGGGTGGGGACATGAATTCAGTATTTCTAGAGGAGTGCTACAAGCCCCAAGCTGTCCACACCAAGGTAAGCCAAGCAAAGAAGCCTCTGGGTAAACTGAGGAAACTGCAATTGACTTTGCCCATCTGTGCAATGAGCATGGCAGTAGTGAGAATTTAAAAGGCACATCCTGCTGATTATGTACAGGTAAAGCTTTTTAAGTAGTCCCATTATAGAAATGAAAGAGAAAGATCATCTTGGGCCAAAATAGAAAGTCCTTAGGAGAGAGGGTCCCTGAGACTTCATCAAATCCATGTGGACGGGTACTGTGCTTTGCACCCATCTTGCAGATGAAGCGATACAGGCAGAGACAGAAGCCATCATTACTCCCTGTACTCGTCTGTGGGAAGGGGGGATGCCGCAGCCAGTGTGGCTTCTAAAAGGAAATGGAGGGCCAGCCAACTAGCTCTGCGGATTAAAGCCCCTGCAAGCAGGTGCAGGGGACGGGGGTTTGATCCCCAGCTTGCCTTGCCGGCCCGGGGAAGCACACTAAGACTGTGTGTGGTAGCGCACACCCGTAATCTCAGCTCGTGGGCGGTTGTAAACAGGAAGATCCCTAGGAGTCTGATCAAGTAATGAGACCCTGAATATCCTGTAGACCGTTCACCCCCCACCCCAGAAAAAAAGGAAATGAAAACAATTTAGGAAATATGTGCTTGGTGTGAGATAGGAACATCAGGGGCGTTTGCAGTAGGGTTACACTTCTTGTTGTTGTAAAACTAAGCCCATGTAGCCTTTAAACCTAACCCGAGGGCAAGGACACCCGACAGAGTGAAGGTGGGGTATGAAAGAAGGAACCCACCTAACATACGCTCTTCATAGCCTCAGAGAGTTAATATGGAATCAAGGTCATTTAGCTCTTCCAAACAGATGAACATTTTTAATATTTATAGAACTGCACTGCCAGGCATGGTGCTACACACCTGTAATCCCAGGACTCTCGAGGCTGAGGCAAGAAGGTCAGTGCAAGTTCAAGGCCAGCCTGAGCTACATACTGAGTTCAAGGTCAGCCTGAACTACATGATGAGATCCTGTCTCAAAACAGAACTGTATGGACATTTTTTTCTGAATTGCCATCTTCTTTTAAAGTTCTGTGTAGAGCGCTGCGCCGCGTCTGTGGTAGACATAAAGACCTACATTATGCCCTGGCCATTTGGTTTCTAATCACTGTTGACCTGTTTTACTGCCGGCGCCTTTAGACATAACAAATGCAATGCAATGATTTTTATCAGTTCTTACAGAGAGACAGTGATAGATGTTATGTCCAGTTCCTGCAGAGTCCCTGTAAGGCCTGCAGAAGCTGGCACTGCTGTGATCCTGCGGCCTGGCAATGAAAGAGAGACTGGGAGCTTCCAACAGCATTTGGCTGGAGTGCCTATACCAAGTGAGTGAAGATGTATGCGTTACCTTAGGGTGAAGAGTCTCAGTGAAGTCTGTTTGAGGCTGGAACACTGTCGGTTCTAAAGGAAGCCAAACAATACCATCAAGAACACAAAATTGCCAGGCTCAAAAAAAAGGAGGTTAATTTGTGATGAAATGGAAAGCTTGAAACACCAAAACCCCTCAGTGAAAACAGTTTCTATCATGGCAGTGCCTTGTTTTCATTTTGACTCTGTTTAAACAGATCTAATGTCTAGAAAGAGAAAACACTTAAATTGGTCATTTATCGGGGTGCTTCCACATAGATATTTAATGTACGAAGAAAATTTAAAAAGTAACAGATTTTCTTATTTGCAGAATTTATATTGAACACTGTGATATTGTCAACTACTTCTGAAAAGAAGTTCATTAAACTAGTTGACTACTATCTGTGAATGTGTTCCTATTTGTAGTTTGTTTCCCCCAGAAGATTCTTATATTCCACCAAACTTACTTCCAAATGTATTGGACTAATTGAAATTTTACTAGCAGTAGTTCAGTGTGTCATAGAAGTGTTAATTTAAAGCTCAGACCTTGGCTAGGGAGATAGCTCGGTGCTCTAAGCGCCCATCTGGCGAGTGCCATGCTGCCATGCCAACCCCACCCCCTGCCATTCACAGAAACCAGGTCTGGTGGTATACACCTATAATCCCAGTGCCAGGAAGGCTGAGACAGGAGGAACACTACAAGTCATAGTGAGACCCTGTAAGAAAAAAGAAAGAAAGAAAAAAAGAAAGAAAGAAAGAAAGAAAGAAAGAAAGAAAGAAAGAAAGAATAAGATAAAATCCAGATGTTTGGAGGAAGTGCTATATTCCTAAGCACTTGGCAAACATATGTAAGAGTCTTATGATGGGTACCCACCAGCACAGCGGTTCTCCTCCTATAAGTGAGAGAATTAACACCAAATTCAGAAAACATGTTTGTTTTATATGGTACCTAGACTGGCCATAATGACAACCTCAATGCCTAATACTTCCAAAATCAATGGCTAAATAAACCACTGAATGAAATGGTATTGTCTACAAAATCTGTAGTAAAAGGAGAAATTCTTGAATACAATACCAATTCATAGATGAGCATATGGAAGAATGCAAAATCGCTTTTTAACATTTGATCTTAATAATGTATAAAAAACTGCATGTGTTTAAAGGTTGAAATAAATCTTGGACTACCCATTAACAAGAGAGAATAAAGAAGTTGTGCAGTAGCCACATATAATGGTTGATTCATTGTGTCACTATGAGAAGTTTAGAAGTTTAGCTAAGGCGCTACTTAGCAGGGGGCCAGGGTCCTCACTTTGTAAACAATGCTGGGCCTATGCTCGGGTGTGCTACGCCTGCCCTGGGGTGGTAACCTGCATACACATAAGGGAAGGAGAGAGGCTTGCAAGGAGCCACAGCCCCTCCCCCTACCCTTTGCTGGGTTCCATAGCCATGAGCTGCTGCCCTCTGCCATGTGCTGCTCTGCCTTAGAGCCAGCACAGTATGGACTGAAACCTCCACTAACTGTGAGCTAAATAAACCTTTCCTTCCTTCATTTTGGGTGTTGGCTATTTTGTCCCAGCAACAAGAGAAAAGTGACTGAGACACAGGGTGAGGAGGGCCCAAGGGGAATGACAGGTAGAAGGGGTATGCCAGGATGGGCTCTGCTTCCTAGTCCCTGCAGTGCTTTTCTGCTGCCCACTTTGTCACTTAATGATGGGTAAATTAAATGAAAAGATGGCCACACATGGACCAGTGACAGCACTGTGCTGTAAACAAGAATTCTGACTCGCTCAGTTCCCACCATTGTAAAAATATGAGATTTGAGTGGATTTTTGCTTTGATACATTTCCACAATCTCTATATTTTTATGAGTAGCTTTGAACTTTTAAAAATGTTAAATTAGTAAATTTACCCAGAAAACTTACATGATTGTTAAAAAATATATATCAATAGGAACATGTAGGCCTGGATAAGGTAGATTTGTCAAATTTAGGTCAACCGACTGGATCAAAAGCTAGAGTTTAGTTAACCTTAAGCTGCGTCAGCTGGGGATCCTGTTTGCTAGGCCTGATTTCATAGATTGAGTCTTGATGATTCAGATTCTTCTCTGAAAGTCTGACTGAACTAAACCACAGATGTACCAGTCTCAGAGTATCACATTTCCTCACCATAACTGCCCTAGCTAACACCGGCTTTATGGTTAATCATCTTACCTTGTGACACATATAGTGCTAAGTGCTTCTTGTTCATATTCTGATTTTGCTCAGTCTAAATATTTGATAGTTTCTAACTGTCCCTGTCATTCCCCCTCAGCTGGGACAGAATACTGGCACCCATCATTTCAAGGAGGAGAGGTCTATTTTGTTCACAGTTTCAGTGAACTCAGTCCACGGTCAGCTGGCCCCAAGGCAGAGGAGCTCAATGGGAGAGAGGTGACCATGGCATGGTGACAGGAAGCAGGGAGCAAAGAGGGAAGCCAGGAGCCAGAACACACCCATCCAGGCCACCCCCCAGTGAGCTGTAAACCCCTCCAGCCAGCACCCCCCCACCCTAACAGCAGGTCAGCTAGAGCACCCCATGATGCAACCACCTTTCAAACGTATGAGGTACAGGAGAACCCTTTAAACCTAAACCATGATACCGATGTTATCAAAATCGACAGATGAGGAAACAGGCGCAAAAGGGCCAAGTGCCTTGCCCAGCACCACATCACCAGCAGAGCAACCGGGAGCTCAGCATTTTGTCTTAGACGTCTGGATCAAACCTCCTGCTGAGAACAACCAGTACACGTCTGATGCTAAGGAAATTGGAGATGCATGTACACCAAGGGTACTCAGAAGACAGAACACTCTGGGGCTTACAGGGTGGGCTCTGGGCCAGGACTGCTGAGGGTTATAGCCAGGCCGTACCCCTTGGTAGGTGTGCGAGTTGGAAAGCTTCCTGTAGTTGTAAAATTGGGATAATGTTAGTGCCTGCTTCACTAGGACATTGACTAAGTCCATCTATGGAAAGCACTTAGAATGGCTTAGCCTGTGACAGTACCGAAATGCTAGCAGTCAGGTTTCTAAGATGCAGTCTCATAATTCTTTCTTCTCTTCTCTCTGGGGCTCTCCTCTGTTTTCCGTTTCTCTTTCCACCTTGCTGCACCCTCATAAATTGCTCTGGATTTGCTACTTTTGGGTTTGGTTTTGTTTGTGAGATTAACAATAAATAATGTACTGTGCATCATTATCTTCAGAGTAGTTGCTCAAAGTACAGAGCAACATCGATTCTCTTACAGAGGGAAAAAAAAAAAAAAAAAAACAGATAACAGCACAAGGCTGTGTTTTTTTCTTTTCCAATGACCTAAGAGAAATTAACAGTGTAAATGAAAAAATAGCAAATATACTAAAATATGTTTTGCTTTTTGACACAGGGTCTCCCTGTGCAGCTCAGACTGGCCCTGAACTCACTGTGTGTCCCAGGATGACCTCACACTCATAGCACTCCTGTCTGAGCCTTCTGGGTGCTGTTATCACAAATATGTACCACCACACTCAGCTAACTCTGAGTTATTTTGGAAATAAACAAGGTATAAAAAATATAGAATGGGAAATAACCTTCATAATATAATATTATTAAACTCACTTGTTTGTGTTACTTGGGATAAAAACAAGGGCTCACACATCCTAGGCATGCACTCTAATTTCCAGCCTTTTCTAATTTTGTATTTTGAGACAGAGTCCTGTTAAATTGTCCAGACTTTCCTAGACTCTGCGATCCTCTTGCCTCATCTTCCCAAGCAGTGGAGGTTATGGTTTCAACTCACTTTTATGATAAGGAATAGAGATTCAAAGACCCATGAGCTGGTATCCTTTTGTAGTTGAAGGACCAGAATTTTGGAATGGAAGCTCTGAGCTTAGCTCTTGGATCTGTCATTCATGATATAATCTTGACCAAGCTTCAGTCCTACAGGCCTGGCCTTCTCATCCAGCAGGTAGGGATTTAATTCCAGGCATCCCACTTGAGTGCCTCCTCTGTCACGTGGTGGCACACTTGTCCGGGTGTCCCACAATGATGTTTACATTTAGTGTCTGCTCCAGGAGTCAATGAGAGGTAGGATCCTTACATCTGTTACTTTGAGTGATTTACAGTGGTGGGACCTGCAGTCCTTGACTGATGGATATGTAATATAGTGTGTTTTGCTCACAGCTTGACATGTGACAGAGAAGTGAATATTCCAATTGCAAACAACACCATTTCTGATGCTTAAATTCTAGAAGATCTACCAACTACAGACATGGAAATGACAGCTGGCATTTATTTTGACTATTAAGGAATGAGTCACTTTCTTTTTGACTGGAGCACATCCACTGGACGTCTACCCATCATTTCCCACATCTCTTGGAGCCCATATTGTTTTGCATTTTTAGATCTTTTAAGATTCTAAAAACTTTTAACCCTCTGCTTAGGACAGAACATTTGTCCCAAGCGTTATTTGGCAGGAATTTTCTCTCTGCTCATGTTCAGTTACTTAGTTAGGAAATGATGCTCTTACTACTCTTTCGTGTTTATCACTCTTGACATTTTCCACAAGTAGAGACTTTGTCACTTGGCTGACATCCAGCTTGATGCTGTCCAATCAAAGGCAGGATCTGGTAGACCGGTCTTCTTGGAGGAAAGAATGTGGGTCTCTAATTCAATTACAGATGGGACTGAATTTGATAGCTCCAGACTATTGGCCAACAAATAGCATTTTTGGAGCCACAAATAATGTAGGAACTCAGCATTAAGTTTTGATTCAGGTCAGAAAGAGGTCCACTTTGGGTCAGATTGGTCATTTGAGCTCATTTCTTCAAATTTTCCTTTCATGACTGCTGTGTTCATGTCCTTCAGCAGTGGAAAAGCCCTGTGCTCGCCCCACGCTGTCCAAGCCTGTGCAGAGATGGCTCACACCTTGCGCTGCCCTCCTAATAGAAAGGTGTGGCTTCTGCATCTAAGTGGGGGAGGAAGATTCCAGGAAAAAAAAATCTAAAACTTTTTTAACACCTCATCAGAATATTTAGTATTGAGCCAACTTTATAAAATATGCTTATCAAAATGCAATAAAATGAGAACGAGCCAAAAACATTAAAAACATGCCTGTGTCATAATAATGAAAGAAATGAAAACTAAAACAAAATGCTATTTTCTTCCATGACATTAATAATGACTTGAAATTTTTGTAATGCCTAAGGTTAGCAGAAGTGAAGAAATGGGGGCTCTCCCTTAGCTGTGGGCCTTACTATGGTATAATTTTTCTAGAAGAGGAAAGAATTCCTGTGGTTCATGTCCTTGACCTTGTCATTCAACTTTTAAGAACTTATCTTAAGGAAATAACTGTGTACATGATGATTTGCTTAAAGTACAATTCCTGCATTGTTTCCCGTAATAGTTTAAACACTAAGATGTTTAACAATAAGGGATTGATGTATGAGCAAAAGATGTTATACCCACAGAATTACATAGAATATAATCAGTAAAATAATTATATTTAAGATGTTTTGTGGCAAAATCTATCATAGTGCTTGTGATAGATTATGTCAAAGAAAGAGATAAATCAGCAGAGATGAACACTGAGCAAGGCTGAGGAGCTAGCTCAGCGGTCTAAGCACCTACCTGGCAAGTACAAGGACCTGGGTTCAATCCCCAGTACCACATGCTGTGCCAGTTCCTGGGTGTGGTGGCACACACCTGTAATCCCAGCACTGGGAAGTCTGAGACAGGAGGATCACTATAAGTTGGAATTCTGTAGTGAGACCCTGCATCAAATAAGTAAATCTAAGTCAATTTCTTTAAATTTTTTAAAGTCATTAGTGTTTTACAGTTTTTAAGGTAAATCCGTTCCCTCTTTAAGCATATTACTACACAATAATATGTAATACTTTAGTATGTATTATAAAATATAACATAATGCTTCTTAAATACCTACAAATTTCTATCTTCTTCTATATATATATATTATGGCCAGCTCAGCCTGCCCTGGGGGTGGGACTGGTGCAGCATGTGGTGTCAGGAATTGAACTTCGGTCCCTGCGGTTGCCTAAGCTTGCCTAAGCAGGTGTTTTAGACCACTGAGCCATCTCACCAGCACCAAACTTCTAAATATTATTAAAGGAAACAGATATTGGTATTTACCTCCTACTCTGTTAGAGTCCCTTGTAAAACTTTATATTCTTTACTTTTTAATCAATTTAATACCAAGTAGTACAGGAATTAGCATTTGTTGAAGCCACCGTAAGAGAGTGAGGTTGCAGTGTGAGACTGTAGCAGTCACCCTTGAGTATCTTGTGTACCACACCAGGTGGTTATGCCCTAGTGCAGCGGCCGGTGGGGATCTGCAACCTGGAACCCTGTGGGAGTAACAACTGTGAACAGACGTGGACCCTGTGGTGGTCAAGTCCAAAGTGGTAGAAGTAGAAAGCAAATGCTCTGGGAGCTTGCTTTGAATTCCTGCTTCTGCCCTTCATTGGCTTTCGTTAATGGTATTTGTGTCTTTTCCAAAATTCATGTGTGGAAGCACTTTTCAAAGAGATGATACTTGGTGGGGGGGGGGGGCTTTGTAGGATCAGATCATGACAGCAAACCCAGCAGAAGGGAATTAGTGCTTTTGGAAGGGGAGACCAGACCCAGATGTCCTCTCTCCACCATAGGACAGTACTGTTGGAAGGCGCGTGTCTGAAACTCAGAAGCAGAATCAGTCCTTACGGATTCTTGGACATTCACACTTTAGAACTGAGAGTAAAAAGTTTCTAGTGTTTAACCTTAGCTCAGAAAATACCAGCTCATTGGTATTTTGTTGAGGCAGTTTGAAGTAACTAAGAGAACTGTGACACAACTCCAGTAAATAAGGACTATGACAATATTTGCCCCTGATGGTGGTTACAAGATGTAAGCAAGAGCAGGAGAGATGTGGGTGGAATTTATGCTGTGGCTGGCAAATTAGTGCTCAATAAACTTCACCATCACTGCGACCAACAGGCTCATCACACTATTGGACATGGAGACCCGCTCACCTCTAGGTGGCCTGCTGCTGAGAGGGACCTCAGTGGCAAGGCTAGGAGCGGCCTGCTGGGCAAAACAATGCTTCTCAAGGAGAAGAAAGCACAGCTGGGAAGAGGAGCTGAGGCTGGAAAGGTCCTTCTCTTCCTCTGTGTGTGTGAGCATGTGTGTGCGCTTGTGTGCATATGTGTGTGCGTGCGTGCGTCCATGTGTGTGTGTTTGCCTTTGAGGAATCTTTGGGGGGAAAAGGAAATGGAGAGGAAGGGCCTGCCAGCCACAGGAAGTATTGCAAGGCCGTAGGCAATGGTCATGTCATTGTTTGTGACCCAGAGCCTGGCTCAGGGTAGGCATCAGTTTGAAATGCATACCTAGTTTTTCTTCTTTTTAAATTTTTAAAATTTTTTTTATTAATTTTGATGAGAAAGAACTAACAATGAGACAGTTTCAAAACAGGTTGGTAGGACAGTTACAATAATTAGTAATTATTAATTAATACATTGCATTTGTATTAATTATTTGCATTTGTCTTCATAGTAGTTATTCAGAGTATAAGATGCAGACATGATATCTTGTCTAAACACTCAGCACAAGTCTTCCTATTGAACTAAGAGAAAGTAGTTGTATATCTACCCCAACTATTTTATATATACAGATTTATATATCTTTTCACTACAAAATGGTCCTTCATTTATATCCTCATTTCTTCTTTTGTTTTCTTCTTAAAAATTGCGTAACTGTTACCAAACTTAACCGGATGAGTGAAAGTCTCCAAGCCGACAGGTTTGTGTCACAAAAGCCAAGCAACAGGTTGTTACCTCAAGGAGCAGCCAGGATTTCTGCAGGGCCCAGGCACAGGACAGTGACCACCTGTGGTGTCAAGTGACCACCCAGCTCAAAGACTGACCTCACTAACAGAGAAGTGTTCACGGGTCTGGTTGCCTCTACACACTATCAATCTCTGCGAACTCCAGCTCCACAATCCTTAAGCAGATCCTTGCAGCTCAGTGTAGTGAAGGAGAAAAAATTGTCTGCTTCCTAAAAAAACACCAAAGCTTGGTTTGCAGATCTTAAAAGGAGGTATAATTTAGGAAGGGGATAACTACAGCAAACACTCTCTGCTGAGAACAGAAACCGAAGCAACGGAATGTTTCTAGACTTTTCCCAAGAAGCCACGATGGAAAAATCTCACTGGAGCGGTAATTTTTGTGGAGGCTTTGACACTCCAGCACCCAGCAGGAAATGAAAGGGCAGCGGGGCAGTGAGGGACAAAGGCAGCATCTCCTCTCGCCAGACCTCCGTCCAGGGCAAAGAAAGTCCTTATTTTTAGTAAAATTGCTATTGCATTCGCAAAGAGCAGTCCTGGCTGTGTGTCCGCAGCGCTGTGCCAACAGCACAGTAGCACTGTGGGTCCAAACCCACCAGAACATTTTGTTTTTCCCAAGCAGTTTTGCCTTCAAATACTTTGCAGTGGGGAATGAGCCTTCAACCGAGAACAAGGGCATCTGCGAGAGGTCCTAAGGACAATGCCCTAAAGAGAAGTTCCTTTTCAGGGCTTGGCAAATTCCTCAGCAATTAGTGGTTTGTCTTGAAACGGGAGCAGCTGCCAGAGCTGCGGCCACACAGCCGTGCCTGCCCAGATCACAGGAGTGCCCTGGGTCTTTGAGAAAAACAAACTGCACACACTGAGGGCCAGGAAATGTGCCTGAAGGCTTTACGGCCCTCTCTGTCGGTAACAGGGGAAGACAGCGAACAAAAAGAAGCCTGGAGACGCTGCCTGCGGTCAGGATTTATGGATATTGCAAAGCAGAGAAGGACACGAAGGACCTTAAAATGTTGTTCCTGACTGGGGAAATGGAGTGTAGCACTCCAGACTAACCCATGAGAAGTAGAAAGTCTAAGGTAAATGCTGCTGGGGCCCTGAGTCTGAAGCAACTCTACCTTTCTGGTGTTACTCATAAAATCATGGTAGAGAGTCAAGGCACCTTGCCACAGCTCTCAAAATTATCATAGTTTCTTAAAAAAACAAAAACAACCCACTATGTTAATTTTGTAGTTTTTGTGTTCCTGCTAAGACAATTTTGTCTAGGTGCATAAAATGCCTAATTATGAAAGAAATGCATAGCTTGGGCTGGGGAGATAGCACAGCAGCATAAGTGCCTACCTAACAAGCACAAGGTCCTGAGTTTGATCCCTAGTATGGAAAATAAATAAAAAAGAGATTCATGTTCATCAAAGATGACTGGAATGTTGAAGAAATATTACCTGTTATTTCACCACCCCATGCTGACAGGCCTAACATATTAACTGTATTAGCTTTCTGTAACTGTGACAAATTCCTGAGCCAACTTTAAAATCACAAAGGTTTGTTTTGCTTTATGGTTTCTGAGGGTTCAACCCATGTTTTTCAGCCCTATTGCTTTGGACTTAAGGAGCAAGACAGAAGCTATACTGTTTACCTTACAGGAAGTAAAAGAGCAAGATGAAAGGGATAGGACTCCCAGCATCCTTTTCAAGGACCCCTCATGATGTCATTTCCTCTAAGAGCATATACCTGATGACCTCACTTCCTCCCACTAGGCCTCATCCATTAAAGTCACATTCACTCCTGAGAGTGCTACAGGCTGGAAACCAGGCCTCTAATACGCTGATGTTTGGAAGATGCTAACACACCATAGCACTGGTATATTTTTTTCACACATTCCGTATTTTTTAACAAAGGAGACTGTACTAGAAATGTGCAGTTTTCCCCTTAATTTATCATAGAAATTTTCTAAGGTGATCAAAGACACTTGAAGCTTAATACTTTGAAGGCAGGTTAATGTTCTATTGTGGCAATTGCCACAATTTGCTTAATACTCTCTTGCCTTTTACTCATACCTACATTTGTAGTAGATGGCTAACTGGTGGTCACTTGCACACCCAGCTGAACTGAGCCACAGTGCTGCTGGGTGTGGGAGGCCCACCCGAAGGTTGTTGCCAACAGCCTGAAAGGCAGAGCTGGAGAAGCTGCTTGGAGAAGCTATTGGAGCTGTGGGAAGCCATTGGCTCTCCTGGGCTGTTCCACTGGCTGTCCCTGTCATGCTGGCCTTCCTGATAAACTTGGCTGTTCTTGTCAGGAGAGGAGCTCAGGACCTCACTGTAGCTGAGGATGGCTACGGTTCATTTGGGGAGAGCTCTGGTCCTTACCTTGAGCATCACTTCCTGGCTCTGGAGTGGAAGATGGTATACTGCTCAGCCTCGTGGAGAAGCTTGTTACGCTGGATTTCCTGATGGGAACTCAGCTTTCCTCATCATTGGAGGGACCTCACTGTTGCTGAGGATGGCTATGGTACGTTTTGGGAGCTTTGGCGCTTACCTTAAATGACGCTTCCTGGCTCCAGTGCAGATCCCTCAGCCTGCTGGCATAGTTCCTTCATCCTGCTGGCACGGACTTTCTAGTTTCTACCACTGACCTTTGGGCCGTTCGAGCACATATCCATCAAATGGACCTGCATGAGACTTTGTTATGGGCTCTAGGCCTCCAGGTGGACTTGTGGGAGGCATTGCGATGAGCTCTAGGATTTCAGCAGGACTCATGCGGGCTATTATGATCCAGGCTCTCAGCTAGATTCTCTAGTATTTAGGGTATGAACAGATTTCCTGCACTTCTTGTGTATGATTCTTGGGCAATTACTTATAAAATGTGACCTGTATTATGTTGTTCCCCTTACAAAAACCCAAAACTATGACACACTTCAAATGCTTTATTATTTTAAATAACTAGGAGGTTTCCTTACTAAAGTATGAAAGAACTGTACCTGACAGTTCACTAGCAGATGCATGCATATGTCTCAGTTTGGGGGGTCCAGATCAGATGCTGATTCATGCATCTTTGCTTTGATGTAGTTCTTTAAATATCAAGAAGAATTCTTGCCAGATATGGTACTAAGCACGTGTAGCCCCAGCACTCAGGAGGTGGAAGCAGGAGGATCACCATGAGTTGGAGGCCAGCCCTGGCTACAGAGGGAGTCCAAGACGAGCTTAGCACTATGCAGCTAGACCTCGTATCAAAAACAAATAAACAAACAAACAAATAAAAACAATCCCGCCCAGAAAAAAATCAAGGAGAGCCATCTGTAACTAGAATATAACTCAGTAAAATGCTAAGCAACCAATTTTAAAGGATAAGATCTGTCTTAAAGCTGACAAAAGATTTGCATGGACATTTCTCTCAAGAATAAATACAAATGCCAATAAACACATAAAAAATCTTCAACGTCATTAATGATCAGGAAAATGTGAACTCAAGCCATTAAGAGGTACAAGTTCACCTCCCTCCAAGGACAGTGATAATCAGAAAAATACATTATAACAGAAGGAAAGGATGATGTTGAGAAATCGGGCCCCTCAGGCACTGCTAGTGGGAATGAAAATAGGCCCAGCCAATTGGAAAACCATGTGGCATTTTCTTAAAAATTAAACGTATCTCATATGACCCAGCAATTCTGGTCTCACTATATACCTAGGACAAATGAAACATATCCACACAAAAAAGTACATAATATTCATAGCAGCTTTATGCTTAACAAAAAAGTATAAGCAACACAAATGTCCATCAGTTAATAAATGGATTAAAGATGTCACATCCACACAGTGGAATATTACTCAACAGGAAAAAGGAATGCAATACCAGTGGATGCTACAATTTGCATAAATGTGAAAACACAATCTAAGTGACAGAAGCCAGTCACAAAAGACCACTTGTTGTCAGAAATGTCCAAAACACGCAATTCCTTAGACACAGAAAGTAGGTTGCCATTTGTCTTGGGCTGAGAAAACCTAGAGGCTAGGACCTAGCTCAGGGTTTGAGCACTGGCCCATGAGTGGAAAGGCCTGGGGTGTGTCCTCAGCATTGCAAAAACCAAAACAACCCTGGAAATCATCCTTTATCCATTCCCTCATCTCCACATCCAAGTAGTGCTGTCCATTGTACTTCTCAAATCCTGCTGGCAGCCTCCACTTCTCTCAGACCACCAGCCTCTGGCCAGGATAGTGGGTACGGTCCTGCTAAGTGGGGTCTGAGTCAGGACAAACCCACTCTCAACCGACCCTTCAGACAGCACCCAGAAGATGATCTTCCTAAAACCCAAGATAGTGCTATGGCAAACTCCAGCTGCAGGATCTTCAGTGGGGACATCCATGGCCTTAGAGTCGTCTTCAGCTTCTTGTGGGCCCTGGAAGGAGCCCAGGGTTTCCTGCCTCAGAGCTGGTGCTGTGCCTTCCACTGCATCCAGTCTCCTTCTGATGTCTGCTCTCACAGACATTTTCCAAATGATATAGATAAAGAGGTGTGGAGGCTTTCACACCGGTTTCTGCTCCACCTCCATGTAGAGCCTGCTCTGCATGAATGTAGGTGGCGTACACAATGCCTGTTTGCATGGTACAAATGGCTCACCAGGCAACGCTGTGCTGAGTTATACATGGGTCTTGTTCCTCATTCACAGTTACTGCTCTGTGTGCAGCACATATGGAAATCCACAGTACAGGGTCCTAAACCTAAGTGGCTTTATAATATATTTACAGTTCTTTCTTTCTTTCTTTCTTTCTTTCTTTCTTTCTTTCTTTCTTTCTTTCTTTCCTCCTTCCTTCCTTTCCTTCCAGTACAGGCTCTCACTATGTAGCTCAGACTCACAGTGATTCTCCTGTTTCCTAGTGATTCTTCTGTTTCCTGCCTCCCAAATCCTGGGATTACAGGTGTGTGCCACCATGCCTAGAATCCATCACCAGCTCAGCACACTTGAGAGTGGGGCTGGCACTGTAGGCAGGGCCAGGAACCGAACCCTGGTGCCTGCGCTTCCCTAAGCAAGCGTTTAGTCCACTGAGCTACACCACCGGCCCTCATTTGAAGTTCTTAATTAAACATACATAAACCCAAACTCAAGTCCAAATTGAGGAGTTCAATCACTTTTAGTTTCTTCGTTAATCCTGGAAAATTAGGTTCAAATAGAGTATGAAAGGAAGGTGAAGATATTGGAAGCTGGAGAGAGTGAGCTTATGGGAACTTAGGCAACTTTAAAAACTTGTGTAATGTCTAAGACTTAGTTCCGGAATCTACAAAATGAGGGTAATATTCGCTATGCAGGAGCATTCTGCACACTGAGTAAAACGCCATGGACAAAGCAGACCCAAGTACTTCTGGATTCCCAGTGGGCCCTTGGAAAGCTTACTCTTTCCCCTTGACTGGTAAGTCGCATCGCTCAGAAAACAGGCACCCACGCAGGCAGTGCTTTTCATATGGACACACAAACGCCTGTTTCCTAAAGGCACACACTGTAAAGAGATTCTGAAATTAAATTATTTAGACACAATACGGTGGGCTTGTCCGTGGGCTCTTTCTGGGGGCACAGGAGCCAAGCCAAAGTAATGAAATCTCTTAACTGTGGTGGTAGAAAGGCCCCAGCCATCAGCCCGAGGCATTGCTCTGCCTCAGGGAAGAAAGGAGCCAAGCCTGCCTGTTGCATCCCATGCTTCGTGGCGAGTGCTAACTGAATCAGGACCAGAACGAATCAAGGAAGCAAACAGCTGATGGCTGCTGTCAGGGGAAAGAAAGAAGTGACCGTGTCCACGAGGCTAAGGCGGCTGAGACGGCCCCGCAGAAAGGCCAGCCTCTTTTCCCCTTTAAACTTTTCAAAGGTCTTAGTCTGGGATTATTTAAATATTCATTTATTTCAGAGGGCTTTTTGTACAACTCTGTTTAAAACCCAATCACGTTCTTATTAAATTGGGCTCCAACCTGCTTTCAAGGGAAGAAACAAACTACAATATTTCATCTATAAAAAGTGACTTTGACTGATGACATAGGCAGTGTATTCCACTAGAATTATAAATGTAGTCAGAAAATGATTCAGGCTGGGCCAGGGAAGATCATGAAACCTCACAGATTTATTCATGCTTATTGATTTGTAGGGTAAGGAAGGGCTGTGACAGGCAGTAGAAGCCGTGGAGACCTGGCCTTCTCATTCGGTAATTCTGTCTTACCGATCCCCCCAATACATTTTCTACTCACTTGTTTGTTATTCAACATAACTGGGGTGACTGCACATCTGAAATTGTCCCTCTAATTGCTGACCCAGTCGCATTGTATAATCTGGCTAGAGATATAGGATAATTAGCATACATCTTTCCTCTGGCCTTTCAAAGGGGTATTATAATCACTAAATTTAAATTCCAGTGGTACACCACAAAGGGCGGAATCCTCCGGACTAATTATAAAATAAACCCTTTTTTACTTATTCTGAGAGCTGACCACAGCGTAAGGCTGGCATAGGGCCTAAATGTAAGAGATTATCCAGTTCCTATCACACTTGCCCCACCCTGTCGTCCAGAGCCATTCTGGAAACTTCATTTGTAATATATTTTAAGGGAAAGGACTAAATCTATCTCAACGAACTGGAAGGTTGGTTTGTTTCCCGCAAGGAAAATCCATCTCAGAAGACAGAAAACTGTACGGATCTGTGAAAACTCTGGGAACATGTTGGGACTTCTGCATTCCCACAGGATGGCTTTGGTAGATGAAGAGGTCGGAAGATGCGGGAAGGACCTTTGCTTTCAGGGTGGCTGACGTCACAGAGGCCGTGAAGTGCTGGAGATGAATGATCAGTGCGAGCGTGATTCACGACAGGCTGGGCTGGGCATCCGCAGCACAGGGCCGCGGTACTGACTTTCTTCTGTCAGGAAAACATCTTCAAGATATTACAGGTCTACAAGGGCCAGGCGGTGTCGCCTTAGAGCCCTCTGGAGATTCCTAAGAAAGGCCTGAAGCTCACACGGAGGGGTCCTAAGGACATCTACCTTTCCCCAGGACTTTAGACAGCTGGAACACCTGCCCTTCCCCATCCTTCTCTCAGTTAAAACTGACTAGTTCTCACAAAACAACTCAAATTCCACTCCTGGATGAATCCTACCTTGGGCGATCCTTAGAGCATGCTGGCCCCAAGTACTGCTCATCGAGTTGCTGTCTGTGGCAATGTGGACAGAGACACTAGTGCAGGTCCAGCAACCATGCACCACATCGGATGTGCCCACCTGGAGCTCGCCACAGGGAAGGAGAGCCTAGGAGGGAGGCCGGGGAAGCGCTGGGTGCTTGGCGCTCTCGGGTGCAGCTCTCCCAAAATGTGCCCAGGTACCAAATGCTTTGCCTGCCCCATATCTTTGCCACTCGAAGAGGAAAGCGAATGTGGGAAACACAGGCCACTGTGCCAGTTAAGGCGTTTTCAGCTGCTAATAACGAGGAACTCTAAAGGAAATGGTTTCAGCCAACAGGGCTTTATTTGGGTCAGTGCTGAGGAGTCAGAGAAGAGCTGCTGCTGCTCCAGTGTATCCCCGGTGGCAGGCTCAGCAACTCCAGGATTCGGGGTAGTTATTGTGGTTGTCATCAAGAAGCCAGAAACTTCCAGAAGACATCCAGGGCATCCCTGACTCCGAGTGAGCTGAAAAAGCAGCTGCGTGGAAGGCAGGGAGGCAGGGCACGGCGCAGGATTCCGGCCCAGCTGTGTGACAGTGCCTTCCAGGGCAGAAGCCAGAGGACTCTGCATGCTGATGGCACACTTTTGGCTTCCACTGAGGGACATGATGAGGACCGGCTGTGTGAAATCTGTCGATGGAGGGTGCCACGCCCATGAGGGGCTTGTCCAAGGTGGCGGACGCGCTGTGACGAGACCCACGGGAGAGCCCTTCGCAGGCGCAGGGCCATCTGCTCTCCTTCTCCTGCCACCCTCGGCCTCTGGCAGGTCCCACCCTGCATCCTGAGCTGTGCTTCTACCCGGACCCCCATGCCACACCTCTGATGCCAGGCAACCAGCAGCAAAGCGCTGTGACAGTGTCAGCGTGCACCGAAGGACCGGGCCGGTTGCGCCGCTGAGACCCAGGGTCTCCTTGTTTCCTTCGGAGCCTTTTCCATCCATTTCGTGTTTCCCAGCAGACTTAAGTATTTGCAAAGGAAACCTCAGCGGGAGGATTTGGGGCTCCACCTACTTTAAAGCCTGTCATAAACCTCCTCCGGTAGAAGCATAATCTTCTGCTATGAAAGGGGAAAACAGGGGCAGAAATGGCAGGTTAGAATCCCAGCAGTTGCCTGCGGGCAGATCCACGGAGACTATCACGGCTCGCTGGCCAGGGTGCTCAGGCGTGTGGCTCGTTCTGAGAGGCTGCAAGTGCTGCCCACTGACGAACCGAGGGGCGCTTCCACTCCTTCGCCCTCACTGGCCCCACACTACCCGAGGGTGCTGTACCCGAGCAGCAGAGCCCTTAGTGATGGAGAGGCAGGTCAGCCACGCCCCGTGACCATCTCCTGCCACCCTTCCCTCGTGGCCTGTGCCACCCTTCTCGTCCCACGTTGCCCACCGACACTCCCAGTGCCTCGTCAGCCCAGGGCATCTTGAAAGCTCTCTTTAGACTACTGCCCTCCTCCCCACATAGCTCTCTGAAGAACAACCCAGGCCTGTGGTCACTTCCTTTCTCTTCCTAAGCACTTGCAGACTGCGTGCTGGGGACACTGTCACATCCAGTGGGCGCCCTTTCCTTTTTCCTCTCTGCACCTGCCTGAGAGACACTCAGCACACAAGTGGCACTTCCCCCTCATTCAGGACACTATTCTGCGGTGTCTCTGTCTTCTGCTCCCATCGTAATCCTGATAAAGGTAAGAGAAGCATTGAAACATCACCGTAATAATCTAGACTGGGCTTACCGATCCACCAGCCCCACTGCCCATTTCTAGAAGTTACTTTTTGTTGGGACGCTCATTTATTTGCACACTGCTGGTGGTTGCTTTTGTGTGTCTCAGGTGGCATAGTTGTAACAGAAACTATTTTGCTCCTGGTAGATTTTATAACTGGCTCTTTCTGCAGCAATGTGGCTGGCTAGTGAAAGGCTGGATGTGCCAGACACCCCTACTTAGGTTGAAGAGTGTAGCTGTAGGAATCAAGAGGACAGAGCTGAGGATACAGTAAGGAGGTGGGTGCAGCAGTGCTACGAACCAGCCCCACGAATCACGGAGTCCACTGCACCCGAGTCCACGGCCACACTGTAAACTTCTTTAAAAGTCTCTTGACCATCTGTTGAGCAACGTGTCACATGCTGCCACTTCTGACATCCTCTAAAACTTTTATTATTACAGGGAAAACGGATGCTTGTTTCCTAGTTTATGTGACATCTTAGTTACTTTTTGCTCGTTGCTGGGACAAATACCCAACACTCAGAATGAAGGAAGGAAAGGTTTATTTAGCTCACAGTTCGTGGAGGTTTCAGTCCATATTCGGCTGGCCCAAGGCTGAGTGGAGCAGGGTGGAGAGCATCCAGTTCATGGCGGCGGAACAGCAACAAAATGGTGGCAGAGAAAGCCAATCAATCAGGGCAGCAGAGCAGCAGCAACAGCTCGAGTCTGTCTCTCTGTCTCTCTTTATATTACATTCAGGCTCTCCGCCTTAGCCCCTGCCTTAGGCTACACCCATAATCCCAGAAGTACTTCCACCCATAATCCCATCAGTACTAAAACCCATAATCCCAGGGATCATGGATCAAGTCTCAAACTCTAGAAGTCTCCACCCAATGACTTCCTGAGGCCTTGGGGGGACAACTAGACATAAACCAAAACATGTGGCCTTTCTAGGGGACAGGACCTAACAACAAAAAGCTATACTGAAAAGGGAGTTCAAAAATGTCCTGTGTCAAAGGCTAGAACAAGTAGGAGAGTAAATTGTTACACCTAAAAACAGTAAATCATAAAATGCTTAGAATAAAGGACAATGAAAAAAAAAAAAAAGCTCATTTTTCACCAGCAGGATCACTGCTTTGACAATAGTGTCATGGGTTTTTACTGGAATGTTCCTGAGGCCTGTCTGCATGACTTCAGAAACATATTTTTTTGTTTTTCTTAATTTTATGTATTTGTTCAGGATCTCCCTATGCAGTCCAGACTGGTAGTTACCCTCCTGTTTTCAGCCTCCCCAGCACTGGGATTACAGGCATGAGTCACCAAGCCGGTACTGGGTAGCCAGCTCAGAGCACAGAGGGTGCGGCCAGTGTGGCACGCAGTACCAGGGATCAAACCCTGGTCCCTGTGCTTCTATAAGCAGGCTTAGTCTGCCAAGCTGTCTCACTGGTCCAGCAACATGGTTTTTGATTAAACTTCTATCATCAACTTTCTGATCTGTGGAATGCCAGCTCTGGTCCTGGCCATTGCACCTCCTGCAGGCAGAGGGCTCAGAGTTGCAGCTTCACCCTCTTGAATTGCACCTGTGGGCAATGCCACTACACCTGCCTCCAGGGACCCAAAGTAGACCTAGCACCGTATAAGGCCGCTCTTCCCTCGGAGCACAAAGCAGCCCGGAGGGTGGGGCCCCAGCTCCTGCAGCTCACTCTGCCAGCCCCTGGCTCCCTCTCACTGCCCTTGCTGCTGCGCCAGGGCCACCCACCTCTGGGCCAACACAGCCCCTGTCCCCATCCTCCGCGGGGCTCCTGAGGTCGCTGTCTTGAATCAGCCAAGAACTTCAGAGGGGGAACACTCCTCAGTGGGGTTAGCCCTTGGCTGGCCTTCTGTCGCCTGCGTTTGCAGCGGTCCCTCGCTGCCTAATCTTAGCACCCCACCTCTTCTGTCCTAGCCCCTCTGCTCCCCTAGCAGGGAGCTCCAGAAGGCTGGCAGGGAAGCTCTCGAGTCTCTCCTTTGTGTCCACCAAAGAATCAGAATCGATGACATCACTAACTGCGCTGGCTCATGCTTCTCAGGGTAAGGAACAGGCGGACCTCCCTGGGGCCCGTCTCCGGCCCTCACTGCACGCCCAAGGGCAGCTCCGCTGGGTCCGCACTGTGTCCCCGCTGTCAGTTCACCTGCAAGAGAAAATTGCCCAAGCACAGCTGTGCGTGCGCTGCGGATCAAGGCCTGAGTGCCCAGAGCCTACCCTGAAGGCAAGCTGCATTTTGTCACCTCCTCACACGCAGCAGTTCTCCTCAGAGCAGTCTCCGTGCTCTGACAGCCACCCATGCACTCCGAGGGCGCTCAGCGTCCTCCCGTGGTCAGGCGTGTCAGTTCTCAGAGCCACTTTGCTTTCAAACTTGGGAAGCAAAGGGTACGAAACCAGTCACCATGCCAATAGATGCTACGAAAGCTTGTTTCTTTTTCACATCTCCATGAAATTTTAGTGAAAATAAATGTACTTTTATAAAAAAGACAGTTATGTTCTTTGTCCTTTCTTGTTCTACTAGTTGGTTTCTTTACAATAAAATGATGCTATTTCTGTGGGAATTTATACAATCCTGTGCATCCCACGAACCACAGGAAAGCAGACTTTAACGTTCCTTTAGGAAAAGGGAAGAGTATAAAATGAGTTGAAGAAATAATTCATATTTGAAAAGTGAACCATTTTCTTCACTTTTATTGTTCATTAGGGCATAATTCCTGTAAAAAAAAAAAATTAAATGTAACTTTTTTTTTTTTTTTTTTTTTTAGAAAAAGAATTGTTTCCTCCTTCTCTAATGGCTTGCTAAGCTTTACCTGGATTACTTAATACTGAAGACCACAACCAAGCACTTAGAAATTACTCAGTTGTAGACATACAACAGCTCACTACACTATCTGCAGGGTCCACTGGGCCAAGGAACGACTTCCTCAAGAACCCATGAGTCTCTCTTATTTGTGAAAAGACAGAGCCTTTGGCGTCGGAGTTGAGTGCAAGACAGAAGAGCAAAGACTGCCCCAAAGATAGCTGTTTAAAGACTGTATTTATCCATATGCACACATATACATATACACACATGTATACACACACAGTAGAAAAACTTTTCTTCGAAAATGTGGTGTCCAAAGAGCTCACCACTTTATCAAAATAAGCCATGGTTACTAAACAATAAAGCTCTCTAAAGAACCTGCAGTCACCACAATCTCCACCATGTACAGGTCTATACAGTAATATCTAACTTGGAAATCTGCAGTGGTTTCTCTTCGTTAATGTATAACACATAGTCTGACATAACTGCACAGTTGTGAGACCAGTTATATTTACATTATACTGTAACAGATTTTTTAAATGATTATCAGGTACAAATACAACTCACTGGCCCCAGTGCTCCCCACTCACCCCCAATCAGGCCTAAACTAGGTAATGGCCACGACTAGGCCCCTGTTTCCCTCTGGAATAGAGCCCCCGTGGGCCCCACAGAGTCACTCAGCCTCTATGTGCACCGGGAATTTCAGACAAGAACTCCTCCTGTCAGCCTGGCCTTCCTACTGCAGATGCGGTATTCTGTTACCAGCCTGGGAGGTGGCGTGGTGTCTCCTTTTTTGAGACAGGGTCTCACTATGTAGTCCAGAGTGGTCTTGAACTTGCTCAGGTAGCACAAGCTGGCCTTGAACCTCCTGCTTCAGCTTCCTGAATGCTGGATTATAGGTGAGTGCCACATGTGGGTACATGGTGTTTTCTATGCACATTTTAGGGCCATGAATAATGGGCTTGCTTTTTTTTTTTTTTTTTTGTACAGGAATTAAACTCAGGACCTCACATTTGTCAGGCAGGCACAGTGCCGCTGAGCCATCTCCCCAGCCCTATGCGCTTGTATTCTAAGATTTAGGAAACATCAAAAGCCGTTTAAGCTGCCTGAGTCTGTCAACATTTCCTTCCATGCTCAATTAATAGACGTAGCTAAGAACTAAGCGGCTAGCTTCACCCAAGTGTCTGCTCCTCTAGGCTGAAGAGCCAGCAGCAGTTCTCGCACACCACTCGCTCTCCACCTTCCGGAGCTCTTTAGACTCGAAGCCTGCTGAGTGCGGGTGAGAGACAGGGCGTGTGAAGAGCGCAGACTCACCAGACTGCCGTCCGGGTAGTGCGGGGAGCTCGCTGCCCGTCCTCCAGCTCCCTCTGTGCTCGAGCCTAACTTAGCAAGTCACATACCACAGAAACCTAGATGCAGCTGATTTATAAGTGAAAACCATTTTCAGTTGTAAAATGTCCCTGCAGCACCTGTGCAGTATAGATTTGGGCTTAAAATTGATACTGCTCTCCTAAACAAATCGTCAACAGACTCAGAGTGAGGCTCACCTGAGAGGCAGAACGCAGTCAAACACCTTGATTTTGTTCAGTTAACAACAGCCATAATAGAACCCAAAGCACTTCATGATATGCAAAAGAGTTAAGTTCATTTGAACTTGAATTCATTCACTTACATGCGAACTCACATGTATAAACTCAATTTTTTGTCATATATTTAAATATTTTTCTCTATGGAGCTTTCTCAAGACAGGAAATAATATTTTGCTAGCAACTATAAATTCTGCATTTTAAAAAATGCTTCCTTAAAATTTCTATGCAAAAGTGCATTTACCATATAAACAAATCATACATGAAGTTACAACCCACAGCCTCTCTCACGGGAGTGGATTTCAGATTTCCAAGTCAGTCCCAATGAGTCAGAGAGGAAAGTGCTAACACAGCAAATCCGAAACGAGTTCGTGGGGGCTGGGCAGAGAGTCATCGAAGCGAAATCTCTTGGAAACCATGCTGCTGTCCTCCGGGATGTTCTCCTTGTCTTCCCGGTCACCACAGGGTCCGTTACAACAGGACCTGGCAGTCTTCTCTTCAAAGGCCCTCACTGGGTGGTCCTGAACTGGAGAGGGGGAGCTGCAGGCCTCCTCGGGATGGATCAAGCTTCCACAGCCCCACTGCAGCCACGAGTGGGTGAGGCACGTCTCGGCGCTGGGTCTGCTCCTTTGAACAAAGCACCAGGGGAAAGCCGGGCATCAAAGGCAAGTCAAAACGTATTTCCAGTGTGAGAGATTTAGATGTCTTTTTAGTAATCATGAGCATAACACATGGCCATCGTATAACATCAAAATAATGCAGCAGAGGCTACTGGTGACAGCAGCAGCTGACACCGACTGAGAGCTTAGTTTTGTGCCAGGAATTACACGTATACGTTTCAAATATATTAGAATTATGTGAAACACAGACAAGAGCTATTGTTATTACTATTACTGTCATTTATGACAAATGAAAGGATGCCAAGAAACTTGGGTTTTCCCAGGCCCTCAAAACCTATACACGGCACGTGCTATGTCAGGCTCTTGAATGTCCCAAGTCCCTACCTCTTAAAGGCTGGCACTAGCCTGCGGCAGTACTGGCAGGGTAATCAATCATCTTCCTATTTTGTCTCAAGTTTGAGCATACGTCTTAAGAATATTATACCACTTCACAATGTGCATTACTTAGGTGCATATGATTTTGCAATGGTATTTAAACAAATTAATGTTAGTACTTACTCTGGATTTTTAACTAGAAGGCTCTGGATGAAGTCTGTGGCAAGCTGTGAAACTGACGAAAAAGTTTCTTTTGAATAGTCTACGTTAACTTGAGAAATGTTCAGATATGTTTCCTGATTGTCTGCTCCCACGAATGGTGAAGCATGAGTTAGCAACATGTAAGCTATTACACCGACATTCCTGAAAGGCAAACAAGGGAGAAGGAGATAGAATTAATTTTTGAAATGGTTATCTGAGGTACAATCAGTATGCTGCCCACGTCTGTTCTCAAAACTGGTGCACTTAAACTACGGATGTAAGCTGCTCCTGACAAAAACGCTCCTGCCGCGAGTGTACCTGGGCCCCTTTTCTGCTGAGCTGACAGCTCCGCCGGCCTTTTCCAGGCCTAGATCAGGCGCCCGCTGCTGAGTGCTCTGCTTTCACCCAGAGCACAGTGCCGCGCTGGCCTACTTTGTTCTTGTATTCAAGTGAGTTTTCCTCACCAAAAGGGATTTTCCTATGCATTTCTGAGCCTGTGGTCGACAGGCTCAGTGTTATTTTGAAAGGATGGGCAGGTCAATATTTTCCCATGGCATAATAGTGACGCTTGGAGAAAATCCTTTAAATGAAGTTTTCTGGTTTACATTTAGAATGCAAGAATGCCAGAACATGCGCTGTCCATCAGCTGCTGCTGGGTAGCTAGCAGGCGCTTACCACATATCTGTTGCTGTGGTGATGGGGTCGTAGTTCAGGATTTCGGGAGCTGAAAGAATAAAATTTAAAGTCAATACCGACCACAAATACTTCATACTAAATGAGAACTGTATTTAATTTTGAGAAACAGATAAAATATAAACAGAAGTGTAACATACTTTTAATTTTCCCGTGATTAGACACACACATGTAATATTGAACAAGTTATGACTATCTAAATAACTCATAAACACTATTAATATTCACTGAGTAGCTGGTCATTATGTAATTTTAAAGAACAGTCTATTAATATTAACCTCAGGAAAAAAATGAACAAGTAAAATGCTAGAAGATAAAATGTTTTTAAATTTTAGCTTTATTACTTTGTTAGGAATTCATTTCTTTATTTTATTAGATTGAATTTAAGTTTTCTTTTCAGGGCAAATCAGATTCTACACATTGATAATGACATTGTGAACCAATTCTACTTCCTGGAGATGCCAGACTCTCAGGTAAATACTCCTCTAAAGTGCCTCTTTTACACTCAAAACCTCATCTGCTTTGCAATTAATTTCCAGCTGTCTCTTCACTGGCCCCCAAAACCAGCAAAACAAACTTCCTAGACTTTTTCAACATCACCATATCTTCCAGACTGTCACATCCAAAGTACGACTTACAACTGAAAAATTATTTTTATTTGTTTTAAAATACAGCCCCCTAATTTCTCCTAAACAAATTTGTTTTCCAATGTGCCCCTATTTTGTAGTCTCTGGTAAACTACCTACAACTACTTCACATGCTCTTGTGAGCTGTGTTTTCAAAAATCACAACCATTTCCTGCACAACACTGTGGTCCATTTGAACGCTGAAAGTCAGTCATTTGTGCTGTTTTTCACTCCTGGAAGTAACTGCCTCCCTGAATGGCACACGTTGGGTTTAGCTGTGCACCTTTGTTGTCTGCCTTGGGACAGCCATGTAAACAATGAAGAAAAGGCCAGTATACTCCTGCTGCAGGCCAAGGTACTCCCTATGCTGCTGCATGCAGCGTAATCTTCCACATGCGCGATGTGCTTTGGCTGAGCACAGCACTTCTAGGTCCCCCGACCCGGGCTCCTGCTTGGTAACCTTTTTCCTCAAAGCCCTCCCTTTGGTGCCCTTTGGAAACCTCACCTCCATAGGCAGTAGCCACAGTGAGCTCTCTTGCCAACAACTCCAACAAAACCAAAGATAGCTGCGCTGCAAAGAGCCCTGCGGCGGGGACCACAGAGGACAAGCGAGATCTATCGGCAACCAGGCTTTCGAGTCCTCACTGGCATCCCATCACTTGCTTTATTATTTTTTTTCTGTTTCTGTTCCTAATTTCCTTGCTGCTTTTTGCCTTATATCCACACAAAGCCCCTTATGCACAACACTAAGCTTCCCCTGCACGCACTTAACCCCCGTGGACTGGGAGCGTGGCAGTGTCCCCGTGCTCACTGTGATTTGTGGTACAACCAAGTTTGAGTGTGTCAAGCATTTCAGCTAAATGAACCCTGAAATTACACGCTGGGAAAACAGTGCTAGGCAAGTGCTATGAACTGCACCCACAGCCTTCAAATATAGTTTTAAAAAGGTATTGTCCACTTCCTAAATTTCAAATGATGTAGAAAACAAAAGCCACTTCTTACCTAAGTATTCTGGTGTCCCCATGATCTCCCGAAGCTCACATGTATTCCCAATTTTTCGAGACATTCCAAAATCTACAATTTTTATGTCTCCGAGAGGATATATACTGCTTAATAATATATTCTGTGGCTAGATAAAACAGAACAAAAACTTATAAGCACTTTAACATACAATTAAAGAATGTCAGTCTCAGCTTGGCGATAAATGGCCACACCACCCACTGCCTCCTGGAAGGCGGGTTGTGTAGGCCACGGGCCTAGGACACAAAGCTCCTTGCCACTACCCAAACCCGCACGCTGTTCCAAAGTCAATGCAAAGAGTCCCAACATCTCTTCCCTTTGAGACAATGTCCTACTTGGATATTGCTGAAAAGAGGCTCTTATGAATAAAGGGCAAGGGCACAGGGCTCTGCTGTGATGAAGGCCAGGCTTTAAGGTGCAGGAAGTCAGTTTACAGAGGTGTAAATGCCATCCCTACTTCAAACGTGCTGTGTGGTGCTGTGCAGCACACTTGGTTTGTCCTGAGCAGGGGCCCACCAGCAGTGTGACCACAAGGTACTTGTTAGGCTGCCTCCTTCCCAGTATACCACACCGCTACGGGAAAGGGGAAGCAGGCTGGGCAGCGAAAGCTCACCTCATACCCTCCCCACAGAGCCAACGATCAGGAAAGAGCCCGGCTGGGTTTGCCCCTTTGAAAAAGGAACAAGAAAAACAGGGAAAGACTACAAGTACAGCTCGAGACACATGCATCTTAGAGTCTCTAAGGACATTGGCCTAGTATCCATTCTAGTGTTGAAAACTGATTCAGAAATAAGCATGGGTCCCCGGTAGAGATCTGGGATTACGGGGATGATGAACAGGGTAGCAGGAGCCAGAGGGTCACACAGGGAAACAACAGAGCAGAGCGCTCCAAGCTAGAGACAGACAGACAAATGTTAAGGTCACGGGTGTCTGCGGAGGGAGACGGGAAAAGCCATCCGGCAGGCTGAAGAGACAGGGCTGCGTGGGGAGCCAGCGTGATCTGGAAGGAGCCAGAGACCGACGGCCGCAAGAGCGAGATGGGTGGGCATCAAGGAAGGGAGGAAGGAAGCTAGTGAGACACACACATCTGCAGGGGCAGAGGTGAAAACCTGGGGCTCCAGGGTGGACGCTTGGACCAAGGCCGGCACAATCCATGGCTCTCCAGCGGGGATGGAGTGAGGTACCCAGGGGCGGAAGGTACACAGAACGGGGTCTTTGAAGTGGTCCCCATGGGTCTGAGCTGCGTAACACAGTCACTACTGTCAGCCAGAATAAAACTAAGTCCCTGAAGCACAGCAGGTAAAGAGGGCACCCGGCACTGCCTGGAAACCGGACGTGGCCACCTCCTCTCAGCGCTACTTAGAAACGTGCTCATCAAGGGCAGAGAAGAGCACAACTGCTGTGTCACTCACTCCTCGCCTCTCTTTACTTTACCTTCAAGTCAAGGTGCACAATGTTATTCTGATGTAGATAATAAACTCCTTCAAGTATTTGCTTAATGAGTCTGATAATGTCATTTTCAGATACCATTTCAGCCAGCTCAGGTAAACACAGGTTGAAAATTTCTCCACCTGCAGCACTGAAATAAAATCCAAGTAATAGAAACTTAAAGTCATCAAACTAAAAAAAAAACAACTTTAAACTACTGTATGCCTGCTAAGGCAGAGACACAACCAGGCGCGCTTCCGTGGTGGAGGGAACACGCGCAGCACGCTGAAAGGCAGCACAGCAGGGAGGGCGCTGCACACCATGAAATGCGTGAGAGACCAGCCCAGGTGGTAATGCTTCAAAGCGTAACACCACTGAACCACCCAATAGCTTGCTAAGGCTGCAGTCTGCCTGAACTGTGCAATAAAAACAGTAAAACCAGTACTAACTCTTGGCACTCACTCTGCGCGCGCGCGCACACACACACACACACACACACACACACGTGCGTGCTGCTTACGGCTGTCGCCTGCTCTGACCCCAGGACAAGCAGGCGACGGGGCATTCCCCCTTCACAGATGCAACAAGGTCAGAGCTTAAGCACCCAGTGAACACGGGCCACAACAGGAATCTGCGCAGCATGGCTAGGAACCGACATCCTTAGCCCACGGTCTGTGCTGCAGCTTCCAGTAGAGGACTCGGGACCACAATGCAGCAGTGTGTCTAAAGGACTGAAATGAAAGAATGCCCAAGAGGCATAGCGATGAATCCCCAGGTTTGGAATGAAGTACCCTGAACTGAAACCCTAACTCTGCTATTTACCAGTAATGTCATTCAGGGCCTGTCGCTTCCAGGCCCTGGGTTTCGCCACCTGCCAAATGCATCTCACGGTATTCGAGAAATTTTTGAGGATTAAATATAAATAAGATAAAAATGGTGAGAATATCATGAAAAAAAAATCCAGGTAGTTATTCATCAATTTATGTTGGAGAATGTGCAAGCGGAACGTATTTCGTGTAACCGAGCGACAAGTCCCTCCAGAAAACTATACTCCTTCTACTCTTTTGCTCCCTGGTTTTTTGATCAAGAGCACCATGCTCAGCCTCTGGTGCCTTGAGTGCATGTGCCTGCTGACTAGCAACGAATGGAGAAGACTGTCACTCTGCAGAGAGGCTGAGCCTGGGACTGAGAAGGCCCTGGGAGCGCCGAGGAGGAGGAGCGAGCCACATGCAGGTTATGGGAGTCCTGAGGAACACAACGGTGGCCCCGGAGGTGTCCCGAGTCCAGGGCACATGTGCCTCTAACATGACCCTGAGCCACCAGCACAGAAGCCACAGAAGCCACAGAAGCCACAGAAGCCACAGCATTCACTGTCAGTCACTGCAGTGCAGGGCTAAGGAGCGGTGGGGCCCTCCAGGCCAGGCTCCAACCTGCTCGGCCACCAAGACGCTGATGACTCCCTAGGAAACTGGCCTGCACCTCTCTCTGCCTCAAGGGATCGAGAACGCACGTGCTGGACAGGAGCACACAGCACTCAGGTCAAGTGCTGAGCTCCAAACAAAGCACGGCACTGGGAGACGACCGTGTTCATTCCTTTTCCCCTTAAAGTAAGTTCATCTCCATGAACCATGAGTACTAAACTCCTCCTGGTGGGCCTGAAGCCCTCTCAAGGTCCCTGAAGGGAAGTGACACTGGTGACCCCTTCACTCCTCCCTTTCTGATGACATGGTCTCATTTTAACTAATAAAACCACCTCAAAACGGCCAGTGACTTAAGTGTATTTCTCAAAAAACATTCAAGGTGTATTTTAAACAATATTACATGACCTAATATTACTAACAGAACTAGCAACAAATACGTAAATTAGGAAATGAGCTCCAGGACCCCTGAAAACAAGCTTTTGCTGGGCGTTTTACAAGACATGGGCCCCAGGGACGAGCTGAGGAAGCACAGCAGGGACCGCAACAGGCTGGCAGGGCTGTCACCACCGCATGCACACAGGGACAAGACAGATGCCTGCGTGTCCTCCAGTGACGTGTGAGTCAGCACGCCACCTCCACGCGTCACATTTGAGTCACATACTGTATGCCGAGCGCCAAGCACCAGAGCTGTCACGAGAGCCGAGGCAGCTTCCCGGCAGGTGCACACCGGATCTAATGCAGGCTCAGGGTTCAGGCCCTTGGGTCACTGACATAATGGAGCAACAGGCGCTAATGCCCCGCTTGCCAACATTTAGCTCTTCTGATCTGGGGGCTTCTTGTTGAACCCTGATTTCAAAGGTAATTTAAAAAATCTTTGCTCAATTGAAATTCAGCTTTAGAAATATATATATATATATATATATATATATATATTTCCACATTGCATTCTTAAGTGAAAAAGAGAGTTACAAGGGAATATGATATGCCTGGTAGTTTGCAATTTTGTTTCTGAAACTACACGCATAATATAGATCAAGAAATCAGGACGATTGTAAAACACAAGTGTGTCGTGACATGATCACAGTTATATGTCTACGTCTTTTGGTCTAACGTCTTTTGAGTCTAATGAACAGGTACCATTTTCATAACAAGGAAGAGTGTGCTAAGGGCTCCCTGCTTGCTTCAAGAACAGCACAGTGGCCATCAGCCAGCCGGCCTTCTGGACCTCCCCTCAGGATGGCACACGGACTGTGTGCTGCAGGACTCTGCAGTGCCCAAAGAGGGGGACATGGGCAGAGAGTCCACAGTGAGAAAAGGTTCAGAGGCGGGAGGCCATGGACGGCACAAGCAGCGGACTGCAGAAGTTCGCAGGAACTAGGAACAGAAATAGGAGGCAGGAGTAGTGGACGAGCAGACCCTGGTACAGCAAGGCACCGTGCAGGGGCACACTGGCACGTGCACGCGAGTGCGTGCAGGGACATACACGCACACATACACACACGTGTGCACGCGTGCGCACGCACACACACACATTGGTTAAAAGTTCTAAGAGTGAAAGATTACACCATTTTTTTTACCATAAAAATTATGCCACCCTTTTGAAACAAACCTCTCTCATCCAACTTTTACCATGAACTAAAACTATCTGACCACTCCAAAAGTGACAGGCACAGGCATGAAGCCAAAATCTCAGCAATAAACTTCAGTAAGACTTTGTCATTCTGGTAATGAATATATTAATTCACTCAAACACAGGCAAGATGCCTCTACCTTTCACAGAGATGCGCACACAGCAGTAAGAGTTGCAGTTTATTGGGTAGGGCACCCGAGTCCATTTTCACAGTGGTCTGAACAAGGTCTAGCCATAAAACGTGACAGTACCTTTTAATGTATTTTGCTGTTGCTGTTTAGATGAAGCCCTAAGCAGAGCTTATGAACGCAGCCAATGTGCTGATGTATACTCAGCTTCCAAACTTAGCATTGCATTACACATTTTGAAAAAACATTGGCTACTTTTTATACAGTTCAAACACATAGATATCATGCAAGTGGGTTACTGACAGTCAGCTAAAGAATCTTGGATGATTGAATAAAAAATAAAGCCCAATTGGTGGTCTCAGCCTTCCTTGCGATTCTAATTCATATTGAAGATGCTACAATATGCCTTAAAGTGAACGTTGGTGCTCTGGGAATGCTCATAGTATTTATAGGTAATGAGCTACTTGTTAGATTACAATTTTAAAAATCAGTATTTTTCACTTTCAAATTGATTCCAGCCAGAATCTATTTTCTGGCACAAAGAATTGCTTTAAAAATATAGATAAATAGACAGAGTCTCCATTCTTAAAATGAATATTAAAATAAATCTAGTATACTTTTAAATTCAAAAAGACTATAATGCAAGATAGCCACAAAATAGTTATTATGTAGGGTTTCTGTGTGTGTGCATTTGTTGCAAGGTCGGACTTATACTGATCCTCCTGTCTCAGCCTCCCCAGCACTGGAATTATAGGTGTGTGCCACCACGCCCAGTCTGTGGCAATTCAATGCACCTGGGGGCAAGGCCGGCACAGTACATGGTGCTGGGGATTGAACCCCAGTCCCTGTTTTTGCCTAGGCAGGTGCTTAGTCCCCTGAGGTATCTCACCAGTCTATTACTATGGTTAATACATTTTTCCTAAAAAATAATTTATCTTGTTTAATATAAAATGGATTTACTTTATTAAAAACTGTCAGAACCTGAAAGGTGCTAAACTTAAACTTAGCTGGTGCTTTCCAGTTGTTGCAGATGTTCACACCGACTTCCTGCACCCTGCAGTAATATTAGGCACTATTAAAAAGAAACACGTCACAGCCCTAGTCGGCATCCACGGTTATTGTAACCATCCTCAGCTCTTACCACTCACGCACTGGGGACTGTCTGGGGTTTCAATCTTTCCTTTATAAGACACACACTTTAATTCTCTGTTGTCACAGTTCCTAACAGCATTTAGCACATCGCATACACAGTGTTTCTTTATGAAGTAGAGCACCAGGTGCTCCAGATGCAGTTTACTTTTTTATTCTCCTTGGATCTTTTCCTTAGAGGTGTTTTCCAAATAGATGGACAAAACACATAAGTGACTTCAATTCTATTTGTCCATTAGATTGTTTTTCAGGAAAAAAAAAAAAAAAAATCTGTGCCATTAGCAAAATAAAAGCGCATTTATTTCACCCCAGTTCCCAAATATTGGTAGTAATTTCTTTTCTTTTTTGTATGTGAAATATTTAAATATGCTGTCTCTCTAACAGTGTATCAACAGATATAAATTTTACCATACTTTTTTTTTTTTTTTTTTTTTTTTTTTTTTTTTTTTTTTTTTTTTTTTTTTTT
>PVJA010015933.1:0-42500 GCA_004027025.1 Myocastor coypus | reverse complement strand
ACCTCTTCTGTTGAGCTTATATATATGTTTCTTCTTTTTTTTTTTCCCCCTAATCACTACCATGCTAGGATAGACCCCAGGTTTTCTGATTCAAGGTACTCAGCTGAGGGCCTTATCCACTAACAAGATGATTGCAAAATGCAATGGAACTTGGCTGTCGTGGAGGTTAACCCTTCACATACACTACTTCCATGTGGTGCTTCTGTGTGATAGTTTCACATTTGGGACCAGGGCGAAAGGTTGATAGTCAGAAAAGGTCTGAGATCAGAAGAGCCTCCCTCCCCCTCTCCCCCCTCATCTCAGCTCCAAGAGCAGCAACCTCCAGGTTCTGCTTAATGAGAGAACAACCAGCCCCAGGAACACAGAGATCCAATGACCAATTTACCAAGGATGGCCTACACCAGAAAGCAAATGTCCTCACTTTCCTTGAGAAAGGCCTTTTAGGTAGTTTTTGTAATGCTGAGGATACCATGGAGTTATGTTCCCAGCTCTCTTCAGTTATTTTGAGATAGGGTCTCCCTGAATTGCCCAGGCTGGTGTTGAACTTGCAGTCCTCCTACCTTAGCCTTCGCACTAGCTGGGATTACAGCGCTATTGCATCCAGAAAGAAAGGCTGCTTAGGTAGAGAGACCTTTGCCAGAAATAAGTGTACAAGGATTTAGTTGGACTTGCCTGCATTTCCCCTGTAGCCTTGGCTGTGTGTCTGCTGTGCACAGGTGTGGTGCCCCTTTGGCAAGGGTGCCAATGCCCAGGGCAGATACTTCTGCTGGCTGCAGCTTCTGCCCTCAGGCTGAGTCCTTAGAATACATGTCCAGACTGGCTCACTCTGTAGGCTTCCCTTAAGGACACAGGGTGATGTGGGGGGGGGGGCGGTAACCTCCCAATGAATGACCCAAGGACCATTTCTGACTCATTTCTTTTTGATTCTGGGCTGTATCCACCACATCTCTTACAACTCCCTCTTCATTTACTTTACATTGCTCACTGTGCCATACAGCTCCTTTTCCCACTCCTTTCCTCTGTCCACCTGCTAAATGCTAGTACACTCCTGCACTCTGCCCTTTATTATTTTCTTTTCTTATTTCAGGTACTTTTTCAAGAACATTTAATCTATTCCTCTGATTTTAACACTACTGATAAGCCAACTTGTCTCAATATATACCTGTAGACTTCACTTACCCAAGCAAAACTCATCTCCCCTCCCCACATTCTTAGTATTATTAGTCTTAGTTACTTTTCTCATTGCTAAAACAAAATACCCAATACCGAAAGTTAAAGGAAGAAAGGTTTATTTTGGGCTCACAGTTTATAGTGGTTTCAGTTCATAGTTGATTGGCCCCAAGGCAGACAGGTATGGCAGAGCAGACAGGCAGAAGGCAGCAAGCAACTTCTGGGGATGTAGTTGGACTTTGCCCGCATTTCCTCTGTAGCATTCACATTCTTAATCCTAGCATTGGTGAATCAATACCAGCATCATATCCTTGATCTCAGCAGCATATACTCTAGATCCAGCCACCTCTGAGAAGCCCCACTTACCAATGCATGAAGATTTGGTTTGTTTGTTTGTCTTTTTGAGACAAGGCCTCACTATGCAGTTCAGGCTGGCCTTGAGCTCACTTTTGTGGGCCAGGCTGGTCTGGAGCTCACACCGATCCTCCTGCCACAGCCTCCCAAGTGCTGGGATTACAGGTGTACACCACCACACCTGGCTGCATGAGGATTTGGGAGGAACATCTAGACACATGCCATAATATTAGTAAAAGAGTCTACACATTAGAAACCCAGGAGAAGCTTTAGCTTTTCCTTCTCTAGTCTACCTTTAAAATTTCCCTCCAGTCTACCCCCTTTCCTACAGTCTCCTGGCCTTGGAGGTGGCTCTATCTATCTATCTATCTATCTATCTGTAAGAATTCAAGCTGAGTGTGGTGGTATACACCTGTACTTCCAGCATGTGGGAGGCTGAAGCAGGAGGACTGCCATGAGCTTGAGGCCAATCTGAACTACATAGCAAGACTCTGTTTCAAAAAATAAAAAGGCCATATCCAGCACAGCAGGCCTGGGGATTGAACCTTCAGCCCCTGTGCATGCTTGCAGGCACTTTAATCCACTGAGCTATTTGGATGGCCTTAAAAGTGCTTTGATTAATTCCAATTTATCTATTTTTGCCAATGAGATAGCTCAGTAGTCTAAAGTGCCTGCTTAGGCAACCTCAGGGACTCTGGTTCAATCCCCACACCATTCCTGGCACCACATGCTGTGCCAGCCCCACACCCAGGGCAGGCTAAGTTGGCCATAACATAAATAAATAAAGTTTAAAACAATTTACCTTTTTTTGTTGCTTGTACTTTAATGCCATGCTCAGGTTATTGCCAAATCTCAAATCATGCAGATTTCTCCTGCTTTCTTCTAAGAGTTTTATAGTTTTAGCTCTTAAATTCAGTTTTTTAATTGTTTTTTGAGTTGTTTTTCATATATTGTATGAGGTAAGGATGCAACTTCATTCCATTGCATATGCATACCTAGGTTACTATCTCTGTTGATAAGATTGCCTTTTCTCCATTAGATGATCTTGACCCCCTTGTTGAACACTGGCCGTTTTTGTGAAATTTTATCTTGAGCTACTCTATTCTATTGGCTTAACTGTCTATTTTTATGGCAGTACATTACTATTTTGATTACTGTTGCTTTGTACCAAGGTCTGGGATTGAAAGTATGAATATTGGGTCTGGAGATAGCTCAGCAGTCTATACGTCCTCCTGGCAAGCTCAAGGACCTGGGTTTGATCCCTGGTACTGCGTGCTGTGCTTGCTCCACCCTAGGCTCACCATACTGGCAACCAAGACCTGGCATGGTGGCTCATGCCTGCAATCCCAGCACTGGGGAGGCTGAAACAAGAGGATCAAGTCCCAGCTGCATAATGAGACCCTGTACCAGATATATGAAGTTTTTAAAAATAGTGTGAATATTTTGGCTTTATTTTTCCCGTTCAAGATTGTTTTATTTATATTTTCCTCTTGGCTATTTTTTTTTCTTTGGGTTTTGACACAGGGTCTCTCTTGGTAGTGCAATCTGACCTTGAACTCACTGTATAGCCCAGGTTGACCTCAAATTTACAGCAGTCCTCCTGCCTCAGCCTTCTGAGTGCTGGTATTACATGCATAAAACACCACATCTGGCCTAGTCTATTATTTTCATCATGGTAAAGAGCAGATTTTGCCAAATGCTTTTTCCTGTCTCAGCTGACACAATCATGTCTTTTGTTTTATTAATTCTGTGAATGTGATATATCACACTGTTTTTTTTTTTTTTTATGTTGAGCTATCCTTGCATTTTTAGGATAAATCCCAATTGGTTATGGTTTATAATCTTCATAATATGTTGTTTAATTAAGCTTGTGAGTTTTTTCTAGAAGATTGTGTGTGTCTGTATTCATCAAGAATATTGGTTTATGACCATTGCGTTCTCTTTTGCATAGTAGCCTGCCATCACACTGCAGGGTGCACTTCTTTTCCCACTTTTACTTGGTCCAAACCCACCCTACAGAGCCTGTGTTTTATTTACCTTTAACAAAAAGGTACTACTTTTATAAAGAAAAAAAAAAAGGCCGTGTATCAGACAGTGTTTTACTAGAGAAACAGATGTAATACAAGTTACACAAATGTGTAAGAGATTACTAGATCAGCTTATAGTGGTCAGCCACAGAGTTGGATGAGGAAGTGTGTAGAGGGCATCTATACACTGAAGACTGAAGATTTCAGCCCAAGATCTGGAGCTCACTGCAGTTTCCCATGCAAGTCTATATCAGGAGGCTGATGAGTCTGCACCAGAATACATACACATACACTTTTCCAGGTCAAGCCTACAGTGACCCAGCTCTTCCCACCAGGCTTCACTTCCCAGAATCATACCCAGCTATAATCCAGCATCACACATCAAAGATCCAGCCACCTCCCCAAGTCCTCCTCTATGGGCACATGAGGCTTTGCAGGGGGATGGGGTGGAGGTGGATCCAGATATAAACCATAACAATACATAATTCTGGTGTATAAGAAATGCATCTCTAAGCTGGGCATGGTGGCACAGGCTTGCTATCCCATCAGTCAGGAGGACTGTCAAGAGCTCAAGGCTAATATAGGATATATAATGAGTTCAAGGCCAACCTGAACTATATAGTGAGATGCAGTCTTAAAAAACCAGAACAAACAAATTAAAAAATTAAGGCTGGGGAAACAGCTCAGGGACACAAGTGCCTGCCTGGCAAGGTTCTGAGTGTGATCCCCAGTTCCACAAAAAAGAGAGAAAGAAAGAAAGAAAGAAAGAAAAGAAAAGAAAAGAAATCTGCCAGGCATGGTGGCACATGCCTGTAATCCCAGTGTTTTGGAGGCTGAAGCAGGAGGACCAGTGCAAGTTCAATACCAGCCTGGGCTACAAAAGTGAGTTCAAGGCCAGCCTGAACTGCATAGAGAGACCCTGTCTCAAAAAGACAAAAGAAAGAAAGAAGGAAAGAAAGAAAGAAAGAAAGAAAGAAAGAAAGAAAGAAAGAAAGAAAGAAAGAAAGAAGGAAAGAAAGAAAGAAAGAGATCTCTATTCAGTTTAAGTCCCTATTCCCCTGGTACAGTGAACATAAAGTGATTCAGCTGGAGGGTTTGCAGGCTCCTTTTCCCCAGGATGGGATCTGAGTTAGGCAGATAACTGATGGTAGGATTTAAGATGTGAGCTCCATGTTGTGCTCAGCCATCTGTTCAGGAATCCATTCACTTTCCTCTCATCTACCTCACCCTTTCAAGCCCAGACTCTTGCCCAAGCAAAAGGGAGATAAATCATTTAGGAACTTCCTTTCCAGCTGGGTCAGGGAATTTCTGTACATCTAAGGGCATAGCTTCCTCACTCATTATGCTACCTTTCTGTTAGTTTGTGTCTAGGTGTCCCCCACAAAGCCCCATGCAGTCATAGGTGGGTTTTCAGGGGTGGCTCATTGTCAATTGTGTGATGCTGGATTAAGTGTCTTATGTTAGGATCAAGGATGTATGGGTTTGAGGATGTATGATTACTAAATTGGACCATTGATCGCTTTGACATAATTCTGGGTGTGAATAAAGGGAAGGTCAGCCGTGGGAGGTTGCCTTGATAGAATGTAAGGGACAGAAAGCAAGCTGCTGCCATCGCTTGCTGCTTCACTACTTTACTGCTTGCTGTCTTGCTACTCTCTGCCTTCCGTGAATGGTTTTTCCTCTGCTATGCTACCCTGCCTTGAAGCCAACAATGAACTGAAAATTCTACAAACTGTGAGCTGCAATAAACCTCTCCTCTTTTACTTTTTTTTTTTTCAATTTGGAAGCAGATACTTTTGTTGACTGACCAAATCATAAAAGCCCCATAGTAGATACCTTAGTTCATCCTTCTAATAAGCTTGTTGATCTGGTCTTCCCTATTTCCAGCATCTCCACCTTCCACAAAATTGGTAGTCTTTTTCTTCATTCCACCCCAGGATGATAACTTGAATGGCTACAGGAAGTTATTTTCCTTTTTGAAGCATTTTCCAACAGTATAACCCTTATGAATCAGGTCCTCCATGCAGATGATGCCATATTTACCAAGGGATTGAGCAATCAATGAATCATCTGTCAAGGCAATTCACTTCTTATTGACATTGCCATAGCCATGCTTGTATATTAGTTCATTTACTGACTTCAGGTTTGTGTGCCCCCATATAATATATAGCTCCACAATTCTCAGCATTTTAATTTTTTTCCTTTTTGTGGGGGAGGGGGCTGGGGTTCGAACTCACGACCTTGTACTTGCCAGGCAGGCACTTGTGCCACGGAGCTATTTCCCTGGCCCCCCAGCACGTTAATTGAAGCCTTGTTGAGCTTAATAAAGGTACCACTGAAGATTTGGCGAAGGTGAAGGAGCTGCAAGACCTTGTGGATCTTTGGACTCATGCCATTGATACCCCTGATTTGGATGATAAATGATAGTTTGGGCTCTACAGGGATATAGAAGGTACCAGCTTTTCTTGCCATCCTAGCCATTTGAATCTCAGTTCTGTGCATCTGTCTGTACTCCTTATGATAGTGCCTGGCTTTTTCATAGATGAGCTTCCTCCTTGACTTGCAAAGCATCTTCTGGGCAAACTTCTTTCTTTATCTTTATCTTTAACTCAGGTGCTTTATCTTCAACTCTGTAAAATGTCTTCACTTTTTCTTAAGAGTTTCTGGTACAGAAAGCACCTTCTTTTTCTTCTCTTCCATACCTTCCATGGTTCCAGCCAGAAAACTCCTCTTTTAACTTTTGATGTCACATATTTTTGTCTCATCAGTGAGAAAAATAACTAAGACTTTTTCTTCTTAGGGTCTTATATTCCCAAAGCTTTCCCAGGAATCAAGGAAAGGGACACCTGCTACCAGGAGCCAGCAGTATCTAGACTGTCTCTAATTCCTTTAGCTGGTGAGAGACCAGGAGAATCCATTCTGGTCTATAATGGATGTCTTAGTTACTTTTTACTTGTTGCTGGGACAAATACCCAACACTCAAAATGAAGGAAGAAAAGGTTTATTTAGCTCACAGTTTGTGGAGGTTTCAGTCCATATTCAGCTGGCCCAAGGCTGAGTGGAACAGAGCAGAGAGCATCCAGTTCATAGTGGTGGAACAGCAATAAAATGGTGGCAGAGGCAGCCAACCAAACAGGGCAGCCGAGCAACAACTACAGCTTGAGGCTGTCTCTCTGTCGCTCTTTATATTACATTCAGGCTCTCCACCTTAGGATATCCACCCTAGACCACATCCATAGTCTCAGCTTTACTCAGACCGATAATCCCATCAGTACTAAAACACAATCCCAGGGATCATGAATCAAGATTCAATCTATAGAAGCCATGCCCCATGATTGCATGAGGCTTTGGGGGGACAATTAGACATAACCCATAACAAGGGAATACTCTTTATATCTTATTTTGTTTGTCCAGTTTTGTCTAAACCTCGAATCTTCTCTGCTCCCCTATAGACTGTGCCTTTGACTATTTTCTATTTTCTACTCCTTCACATTCTGCCTTGATGCTGAGAGCCTAGCTGCCTGACTTTGTAAGGAGGGAAAGAAAGAAAGAATAGAAGGGGCCTGGGGAGATAGCTCCGACACAAGTGCCTATCTAGCAAGTGCAAGGTCATAAATTTGAACCCCAGTCCCGCCAAAAAAAAAAGAGTAGAGGAAGGAAACTTATCAGCAAATATAACTAAAGATACTTTTCAGCACAGTTGTTGACTTATTTATTAGCTCAGGTCTTTATTATTTCTCATCTATGCTACTGTCATAGCCTCCTACAAGGTCCCTGTCCCCAGCCTCATCCCCCTCCAAGACCCTCCTGTTAAGAGGGATCCTTTTAGGACATAGATCTGCCTTTGCCCTAATGTCTAGTGTTCCTGGGATGCTGCTGCTTACCTGACCTCATCACAGTACTGCAGGTCAGGGCTTGACTTGGCCCTGAGACTCCCTTCCTGCTTCTTCCTGGCTAAACTTTGTTCTTCCCCGAAACTGGTCAAAGGTTTGGTTTTTTGGAGTACCTGGAACAAATCTCAGGACCTTACGCTTGCCAGGTAGGCACTGTGCTGATAAGCCACATCCCCGGCCCTAACAATTTTATATATCTCTGCATACACCACTTGGTTTAGTGCACAGCACCAAGCTGGCCCAGAAGAGAAAGGGACCAGAAATACTATGAGAAGCTGAGCAGGGTAAAAGGGCACGTTAGGGAAAAAGACGAAGGCCAGGACTACCTGAAATGAGCCAGTTTGGCAAAGAAGGAGCCTTAGAGAATTAGCAAATTAAGTCACTGTCTGATCCAGCGTATACGGTGTGGGCAGGACCCTCTTCCCAGCCTTGAAAGCCCCTTCCTGGTCTTAGTGCTCTCTTCTCCCCAACCGGGATGCAAGCCTCCGTGGCTCGGAACTACAACCCCCAGAGTTCCCTGCGTTGCGGGCCGGAAGTAACCTATCCAAGGGTGGCGACGGCGAGGGGCGGCGGCCCAGCGGCGGGAGATTCAAACCTGAAAGAAGCAACATGGAAGGCCAAGGAGCGCGCCGGGGTCGAGAGGCCTGTAAGTGTTAGAAGAGCCCGAGAAGGAAGTCTGTCGGGATGTGACTGGAGGGGGTTTGGCATTGTGGGCAGGTGGGTGGGGCAGGGGGGCTGCTCGGTGTAGAGGGAACAGGAGCCCTGGTGCTGGTGCCTGTGACCGCTGTGTTTCGCTTCGCACCTTTCAAACAGTTGCCTCCTCGTTTCCAGATTCTGGAACTCCAGAGCTGGCAGATTGTACGAGGTGGTCTAGATGGCCCTTTAAAGCCGGGGTTACTTACCATTACTGTGCTTACCAAGCACTGCCCTGGAGCACTACCCTTAGAGGGACCTTGGGAACACCTGCGCTTTGAGATGCTTCTTGGAAGCCAGCCCTGGGTGCGGATGACTTTAATCCCAGCACTGGAGAGGCTAAAGTAGGAGGATCTCTTGAGTTTGAGGCCAGCCTAAACTACATAGTGAACTCAAAGCCAGCTGAACTACAAAGCAAGACCCTGACTCAAAAAACCAAAAACAAACAAAAGAGATACAAACCAACTGGGTGGATAAGCCTGTGATCCTATCACTCTGGGAGCTGAGGCAGAAAGATGGAAAGTTCAAGGCCAGCCTGAGCAAATAACTAGTCAGGTAGACCTTGTCTTTTTTTTTTTTTTTTTTTTTTTTTTTGTCTTTTGGAGACAGGGTCTCGCTATGCAGTTGAGGCTGGCCTTGAGCTCACTTTTGTAACCCAGGCTGGTCTCGAACTTGCACCAATCCTCCTGCCTCAGCCTCCCAAGTGCTAGACCTTGTCTTAAAATGAAATAAGCCAGGGCTGATGACACCCACCTGTAATCCCAACACTTCACAGGCCAAGGTAGTAGGATTGCTATAAATTCGAGGCCAGCTGGGCTCCATAGTGAGTTCAAGGCCAGGCTGACCTATATATAGTAAGAACCTGTCTAAATACCACAAACAAAAATGATAAAACAGAAGACAGTTCCTCTCAAATATAGAGTGCCTGAAAGGCCTGAGATGTTAACATGCACAGCCCTAAGCTCTACCCAACAGCTTTTGCTCCAGTAAGCCTGGGTTGCAGCCTGTTGCCTGCATTTGTAACTAGCAGCACTGTGGTTAGAGAGAGGGGGAAGGAAGGGCTGGAGGTGGAAGGATGGGAAGGCGCAAAAGCTTCCATCCTATCAAGAGTTAAATGCAAAACCTGCTCCTCTTCCTTAACCGCTCCTCCTGTGTTAGGAGTCAAAGAGCAAAGTCCATGTCCATCAACTTCTTAAAGGAAAGCTAGTTCTAGCCCAGGAGAGGCAGGAAGAATATTTTGTGGTTTTTTTTTTTTTTTTTTTTCATGAGGCACTGTGTATTTGTGTGTACAAAGTCCCGCCCATCTCAGTCCATAACTCTGAGGTGAGGTCACTCACTTACTGGTTTATTTTCCATGCTTAACAACCAACGCTTGTTCCCTGTACACCTCCTCAGAGGAACCCATGGATTTCCTGCAGTTGGCCAGTGGTTTCAAATCTGTACTTGAAAGTGTGTTTTAACTTTCTTAACTGCCAATTCAAATAAGCCCTGCTGTCTCCATCTTACTGCAGGATATGCAATATGTGGTAATAGGATAAAAAATGAGAGCCATGGGGCCCGGCAGGATGACTCAGTGGTCTAAAGTGCCTGCAGGCAGCTGCAGGGACCGCAGTTTGATCCCCGGCACCACATGCTGTGCCAGCCATGCCCTCAGGGCAGGCTGAGCAGCCATAAAAATAAATAAACAAACAAACAATAGTTCTAAAACAAGAAAAAAATAAAAAAATAAAAGTGAGAAGCCGGCACGGTGGCACACACCTGTAATCCCAGCACTCGGGAGGCTGAGACAGGAGGATCGGTGTGAGTTCGAGACCAGCCTGGGCTACAAAAGTGAGCTCAAGGCCAGCCTCAACTGCATAGCGAGACCCTGTCTCAAAAAGACAAAAAAAAAAAAAAAGTGAGAGCCACACTGTGAGTGCTGAGTCAAGGACAGATTGAGCAACCAAAGGTCCTAGATTCAATCCCCAATTCCACAAAAAGAAGAATTAAAAAAAAAAAAACAAAAACAAAAACATAGCTCTTAGGTAGAATCCTTCTCTTTCTCTGCTTTTTCATTTACAGCATTTACAGTCTGATTGCACTTATTACTTTATCCTGGAGGTATTTACTTACTAATTTTTCTTCTAATACTAATCTCTGTATTTCTTTTTTCTTTTTCTTTTTTTTTTTTGTCTTTTTGAGACAGGGTCTCGCTATGCAGTCCAGGCTGGCCTTGAGCTCACTTTTGTAGCACAGGCTGGTTTTGAACTTGCACTGATCCTCCTGCCTCAGCCTCCCAAGTGCTGGTATTACACATGTGCCACCACACCTGGCTTTTTGTTTGTTTGTTTTGGTCTTTTTTTTTTGCGGAACTGGGGTTTGAACTCATGACCTTGCACTTGCCAGGCAGGCACTTGTGCCACGGAGCTATTTCCCTGGCCCTGTATTTCTTGATGGTAGAAGTCCAACAGCCCTGGCATGAGAAAAAGAGGTATTGAATGAATAAATAGTTATTGAATGGAGTACTAATTTAGCCTGTTGACCCAGCTTCTGACCAAGCATCTAATGAGAACGGCACAGGTCCTGTTCTCAGAGAACCCAGTTTAACCAGGGATAAGAAAAGGAATTAAGTTACCAGCCAAGGAAGAGGCTCTGGGTACCTGCAAGACAGCACTGTGGGAAGGAGTTGATGTAGTCTTGGCAAAGAGGAGGAGGAGCATAGGAAGTTAACTGAGGAGAAAAAAAGAGGAGGCCTCTGATAAAGGTCTTTTTTTGTTTGTTTGTTTGTTTTTTGTTTTACTATTATGGCCAGCTCAGCCTGCCCTGGGCTTGGGGCTGGCACAGCATCATATGGTGCTGGGGATCCAACTGCAGTCTCTGAGGTTGCCTAAGCTTTCCCAGGCAGGTTCTTTTTGTGTTGTGTGTGTGTGTGTTTGAGACAGGGTCTCTCTATGCAGTTCAAGCTGGCCTTGAGCTCACTTTTGTAGCCCAGGCTGGTCTTGAACTCGCACCAATCCTCCTGTCTCAGCCTCCCAAGTGCTGGAATTACAGGCATGCGCCACCACACCCGGCTCTAAGCAGGTTCTTCACCACTGAAAATCTCACCGGCCCTCTGATAAAGGTCTTGAATGAGAAGTTGGGACATAGGAGTGATGCTCCAGGTCTCTGGGCAGGTTTGTGTACTAAAGTCTCTTTGAGAGAGAAAGAGAACTATATGGCTCAAGCTGAGCTTAAATCTGCAGTCTTCCCTTCCTCAGCCAACAGAGTGATAACATTACAGTACCACTGCACCTCTGCTCCTAGCTCAAGCAATAGCTCTAAAGAGCCTCAGAGCTGAAGCCCTTGTCAAGTTCTCCCTTTACTGGTCTTCTCCCCTCAGATGAACGCCTCACAGCTGAAGAGATGGATGAGCAGAGGCGGCAGAATATTGCTTATCAGTACCTGTGTCGGCTGGAAGAAGCCAAGCGGTGAGTAGAGTCAGAAAAATGGATTCTCCCTGGTCTACTTGTCCCACACTCCCCATCCCAGACACTTGCCCTCAAAGTCAGTATAACAGGACAAGGGCCCATGCTGTGTGAAAGGACAGGCTGAAATAGCATTTTCTGGGTTTTTTTGTTTTTTTTCTTATTTCAGAACTTTTGTTTGTTTATTTATTTATTTTTATGGCCAGCTCAGCCTGCCCTGAGGGCAGGGCTGGCTCAGCATGTGGTGTCGTGGATTGAGACAGGGTCTCGCTGTACAGTTCAGGCTGGCCTTGAGCTCACATTTGTAGCTCAGGCTGGTCTCAAACTTGCACTGATCCTCCTGCCTCAGCCTCCTACGTGCTGGGATTACAGGCATATGCCACCACATCTGGCTTTTTTTTTGTGTGTGTAGAAAAATATTTCAGGTAACTAATGAAGAAGCAATGATAGAATTAGAAAATAGTCATTTTGAATCCCTGGTAAAAGAACCAATAATCAAGGAAGGCATTCAATGAAAGGTTAATGGGGAATCTTATCACATACACTAGGTTATGACCTGACTTCACAGACTTAATTTCACTGACAGTGGGAGGAGCAGTCAAGTGCACCACCTATGAGAATGATACGGAACACACACTACCACCAGTGAAGTCTTTGTCAAACAAGTTAAACCTGAATCAATTTCAGCCTTTACAGCCAACATTCATTTATAGGAAATATGTGGCTTAGAGGAACAAGTTGAATGACACAAGGAAGCAAATAAAGTCAAGACATAGGATGTTCTGTCGGAAAAGTGATCCAGTTGTTAAACAAGTCAATGACATAAAAAATGAAAAAGGGGAGGTGAGCTACTCTACATGAAAGAAAACTTAAGAGACAAGTGTAATATGCGAGCTTTTTTAGATTCTTATTTGAATGAACCATGTGAAATATCAGACTTTTTTTTTTTTTTTGATAATCAGGACAATTTGAAAATGGCCCAAATACTGATCTTCTAGGGATGTACAGATACTCTAGTTGAATATTATAATAGTCCTGTGGTTATGTAAGTGAATATCCATAGACTTCAGTTATGTTTTGAAGGACATAGGGGGATAAAGGGACGTCACGTTTGGAATTTGCCTTAAAAACAGAAAATGCTGGGCCCGGCAGGATGGCTCAGTTGTTTAAAGTGCCTGCTTAGGAAAGCTTAGGCAGCTGCAGGGACCACAGCTCAATCCCTGGCATGCACCTATAATCCCAGCACTTGGGAGGTTGAGACAGGATGATTGCTGCAAGTTCAAGAATAGCGTACAGAAGAAAAAAAAAAAAAAATTCACATTCATTAATTCATTTGATCCTGCATTGCCCGCTGTTGCAGGAAGTCTGGGTGGTATTGCCCTCATTTTGCATATTGTGCAGCTGATACTCAGAGGAGATGTAAGGGAGATGGTGTGGAAAATGAGCCTTCCAATTCCAAGAATCCGTGTAAGGCTCACTAAAGATGGGCACCCGCAGGATCTGTAGGGCAGACTTTTGGAGCAGGTGGAGCTCCGAGTTGGTCAGTCCAGCTGTTTGGGGCAGCCAGAGAGGAAGTAGAAAGAATCATACAGTGATGGGATTGGGGGAGAGGACAGGAACAGGAGGTAGGGGAGGTTCAGGGTCCAGTCCAGGAGAGTCAAATCATGCAGTTGGAATAAACATGACTGCCAGAGAGTGAGAGGTGCTTTCATGTCTGCAGCTGGATGGAGGCCTGCCTAAAGGAGGAGCTTCCTTCCCCGGTGGAGTTGGAGGAGAGCCTTCGGAATGGGGTGCTGCTGGCCAAGCTGGGCCACTGTTTTGTACCCTCTGTGGTCCCCATGAAGAAGATCTATGACGTGGAACAACGGCGCTACCAGGTAGTCATATACTCCACCGATGCCTTGTCCCTCTAGCTACCCCTTCTCTTTGCAACCTTGTATATGGGTGATCATATTTTATTGTCCAAGGCTGGACAATTTAAAGAAGGAAAGCAGATATTATTAATCACTGCACTGGGATATCAGTATCTCTCCTGAAAATAAAATAGCGACTACTAGGAAATGGGAAGGGGTCCAGGGGCAGCAGCAGGGAGAGGAGGGTGAGGGAGGGTACACACATCTCTGCATGCAAGGAGATGTCACTGTGAAGCCCCATTAGCTTATATAATCTGTATGTATTAAAATCTCTTAAAATAAAGTCAGTGTCTCCAAGTCAGGTTTCTATGTATTATCCATTAGCAACAAGGAGCAATTGTTAGAATTTTTGTGATCATTTTTTTTTCTTTTTTTTTTTTTGTAGAAGTGGGGATTGAACTCAGGCCCTTGTGCTTGCCAGGCACATGCTTATTCCACTGAGCTGTCTCCCCAAGTTGTTAGAATTTTTGTTTTTTGTTTTTGGTACCAGGAGTCAAAACCAGGCAGGCAGCCGGGCGTGGTGGCTCACGCCTGTAATCCCAGCACTCGGGAGGCTGAGGCAGGAGGATTGGTGCAAGTTCGAGACCAGCCTGGGCTACAAAAGTGAGCTCAAGGACAGCCTCAACTGCATAGCGAGACCTTGTCTCAAAAAGACAAAAAAAAAAAAAAAAAAAAAAAAAAAAAAAAAAAAAAAAAAAAAAAAAAAAAAAAAAAAAAAAAAAAAAAAAAAAAAAAAAAAAGACAGGCACTTGTGCCACTAAGCTACATCCCCAGCCTGTTGGGTGGGTTTTAAGATGGCTGTTTAAAAAAAAAGATAGCTTTAAAAAGCAGGCATGGTGGTACACGCCTATAATCCCAGCACTTGGGAGGCTAAAACAGTAGGATCAGTGTGAATTTGAGACCAACTTGGGCTACAAAAGTGAGCTCAAGGCCAGCCTGAAGTGCACAGTGAGACCCTGTCTCAAAAAGACAAAAGATGGCCTTGATGGCCTGGGGCTGTAGCTCAGTGGTAGGGCATGTGCAAGGCCCAAGATTCATTCCTCAACACCACCCCAAAGAAATGGTTCCAAGAAGCTAATTGCCTGTAGATTCTTCTACCCATGCTCTATACTCCAAAGCATGTAGGGTTAAACAACCTGAAAGGTCTTCCTGAGCATGTGCCCCTGCTCTGTGCTCTAGCCAACCACCCTCCTCCCCTCTTCCCTGCTCTAGGACTTTCCCCGACCCTCTTTCTAGGAAAGCTTACCAGCTGAGGTGTCTACCCCTGGTGATTTAGGATTCTCTGCCTTTGGCTGGGAGATCTACAGAGTGAGGTCCTCTGGTCCCCTGGCCTTTCCTCTTTAATCCCTTAAGCGGTAGTCTGGGCTCTGCCTATAGGAAGTGCTGAAAACTGTAGAAATTGATTTTTCTTTCCTTTCTCTTTCAGGCCACTGGCTTGCATTTCCGGCACACAGACAATATTAACTTTTGGCTGTCTGCGATAGCCCACATCGGTCTGCCTTCGGTAATACTGGGCCTTAAGATTGTTACTCACTCTACTATTCACAAGTCTCCAAGGGGCTTTCGGGTTAGCTCAGTAGCTTAAGTTCCTGTGTGGGCAATCCCAGTCAGGCACAGGGGACCGCGGTTTGATCCCCACAAGTCCCCCGGCCACTCATCCTTTATCTCTCTGTCTCTGTTTTTTTATTTATTATTTTTATTCTTGTTTCAGAATCTTTGTTTGTTCACTCATTTTTATGGTCAGCTCAGCCCACCCTGAGGGCAGGGCTGGCGCAGCATGTGGTGCCGGGGATCGAACCGCGGTCCCTGAAGCCACCCGAGCTTCCCGAAGCAGGCACTTTAGACTACTGAGCCATCCCACCGGGGCCCCTGTCTCTGTTTTTTTTGTTGTTATTGTTGTATTGGAAGTTGAACTCATAGCCTTGCCCAGGCAAGTGCTGAGCTTATCTCCAGGTCTCATGATTTATCTCCATGTATCTTTCTTTTGTTTTGTTTTGGTTTTTTCTGATACTGGGGATCGAATTTAAGGACCTTGCAGACCTTGTGTTTGCCAGGCAGGCGCTTATGCCATTGAGCTGTCCTCTTAGCCTATGATTTGTTTCGCTTTTTGAAACAGCATTGCACTATGCAGTTCAGGTAGGCTTTGAACTCACTGTGTAGTCAAAGCTGGCCTTGAACTCAGTGATCCTCTTGCCTTAGCCTCTTAAGTGCTGTGATTACAGGCATGCACCACTATGCCTGGTTCCATATATCTTCTAAACTAATATAACCTAACAACAGTTCCTTAGGGCTGTGTTTCTTTGAACCATGTTACCTAGTCCCTGCCTCGCTTCCGTGTGCATAAACAGAAAGGAAGGCCTTGTGGCCTGAGTCATCTCTTTGCCATTGTATAGTGAGGTCCCTGGGTAGTAGGAGACAGAACTCAGATCAGCCAGCTATCCCTCCACCGCAACATCACAGGGAAGCAAGAGCACACCATGTCCATAGGCCCCCTTGGTGAAAGCTGAGGCCTAGGACCCCAGCTGGACACATGATGCATGCCCTTTCATTGTGTGAGTCTCTGATCCTCACTTATGAAGTGAGGATCATAATCCTGCCTCTGATGTAGACAGAAGGGTCGTATGCTCTATACAAATTCCATTTCTAAAGAATTACACTTTTTTTTTTTTTTTTTTTTTGAGACATGGTCTTACCATGTAGTTTAGGCTGGCTGTGAACTCACTGTGGAGCTCAGGTCTCCCAAATGCTGGAATTAGAGGCATATTCCACCTCACCCAACAGTAGCTATACAAAGTAAGGCATGCACAGGCCAGCCAAATAGCTCTGCAGGGGCCCGGCGGGATGGCTCAGTGGTCTAAAGCGCCTGCTTGGGAAAGCTTGGGCGGCTTCAGGGACCTCGGTTCGATCCCCGGCACCACATGCTGCGCCAGCCCTGCCCTCAGGGCGGGCTGAGCTGGCCATAAAAATGAGTGAATAAACAAATAAAGGTTCTGAAACAAGAAAAAAAAAAAAAAACAAAAAAAAACAAATAGCTCTGCAGATTAAAGCACCTGCTTAGGCAGATGGAGGACAGGGTTTGATTCTCTGGGTGCTGTGCTGGCCCCACCTCTTCGACTTGCCGAGACTGGCTGATTGAGACTGGGCATGGTGGCACATGCCCATAATCCCAGCACTTGGAAGGCTGAACACAGGCAGATCACTAGCCTCCGATCTACATAATGAGACCCTGTAGATCCTGGACTAAAATTAAAAAAAAAAAAAAAAAGGCATTCTAGGGTCCTGTGATGTATGGTTTTGTTTTGTTCTGTTCCTTCCCTGTAAAGAACTGTAAGATAAAATAGCAGTAAAGGGCCCAGCGGGATGGCTCAGTGGTCTAAAGCGCCTGCTTGGAAAAGCTTGGGCAGCTTCAGGGACCACGGTTCGATCCCCGGCACCACATGCTGCGCCAGCCCTGCCCTCAGGGTGGGCTGAGCCGGCCATAAAAATGAGTGAATAAACAAAAGTTCTGAAGCAAGAAAATAAATAAATAAATAAATAAATTATTTTTTAAAAATAGCAGTAAAGAAAGATGCTGCTTTGGAGGCAGAAACATAAGACAGCTTGTGTCCTCATGAGGCCCACTGCCCCCAAATTAGCCAAGATGCGTTAGTCCTCATCACAATTGTTGAGCTGCATGGGAAGATCTGGAGCCACCCAGTTCTTAGCAGGGTTCTCACTGATCAGAAGACTCTGGCTTGGAGATAGGTGGCTTGTCCTACTGCCTTTGGTCCATGGCTGTGTGTGTCTTGTTGGGCCCTCCTGCGAGTGTAGCTTCCCCAGAGACACTTTTCTTGGGGCACAAACTCTGTGTTTCTAAGTGACAGGCCTGTTTTTCCTGGAGGATGTGGCCTGTGTTCTGTGACCTAATAGCCTTACCTACTGTCTTATGCAACTAGGGTGCCATGTGACCATGTGTCTATAGCTGAGTGCTGGCTTAGCATGTGTCCCAGGTGCCTTTCTCGTTAACACTGGACTGACTGGAAATGGTTGTGGAGGCTGATGAAGTTTCCAGGCAGCAGGGGAATACACACCCCAGGTTGGAGAGGCAGACCTGACCCTCTTTCCACACCTGGTACTGTCTCCAGTTACAACAACAGGATGGTTTTCCCCTAGACCTTCTTCCCAGAGACCACAGACATTTATGACAAGAAGAATATGCCCCGTGTGATCTACTGCATCCATGCTCTCAGGTGAGACCCTCAACTTGCCACCAGGTTTCCTTTGAGTGGATGTGGCCAATGATTGCCAGTGATAGTGAAACGAGAAATAGAGCTTGCTGTGAGTGGGCCTCAGAGCACTTGTTAGGAGTAGTTTCATGTTCACAGGAGTGTTTAGGTTGATGTGCACAGTTGCAGTTGCATAAATATCAGTGAAGGGAAAGGACACAGTGTAGGCTCTATAGCTTGAGACTAGGTTAAAGGAATTGGAACAGGATACATGTGGAGGGTTCAGGCACAGGCTGGGAATGTAGTGCGGTACGGTGTTTGTCTAGGGTCTACCAGTGTGCAAAGGTCTAGACTCAATCTTCAGCACTACCAAAAAAAAAAAAAAAAGGTAGCATATGCAAGCCACATAGTGTGAATGGCAGGGGCTATTTGGTCCTACCCATGGCAACCCTCAGCGGTTAGCTGGCTGTACCACAGGAATTGGACTACTGGATCTTGTAGCATTTCATCTCTTCCTGCCTTCACTTCCCATGTCCTTTTATGTTTCGGTTCCTTGGCTCAGCAGGTCTGTGCCTGCAGCACTTTTCCGGTCCTCCAGCACCATCCTGTGACTTGTTCTTGCCAAGTGTCCTCTGTGAAACCTTCCGAAGCCCACCAGGCTTCCCACACCTTCTTTATCTCACTAGCACTTGTGAGAGGTGCATGATAACATTTCTTCTGTGGACTGGGGATTACTTGAGGGCGGGTCCTGAGTGGCCTTCATCACAAGTTGCCTTGGTAATGTCCTGTGCCAGCCTGTTGTCCTGGCCATCAGTGCCTTCCAACACTTTCCATTCTTCCCCAGTCTCTTCCTTTTCCGGCTGGGATTGGCTCCTCAGATACATGATCTCTATGGGAAAGTGAAATTCACAGGTAAACTCAACTCCTACCCAAACCACCCATCTGGGCAGGGTCTTGGGGGTCTGGGCCTGATGAATACTGGTACCGGTGGTGTCATTGCAGCTGAGGAACTCAGCAACATGGCCTCTGAGCTTGCCAAATATGGCCTCCAGCTGCCTGCCTTCAGCAAGATTGGGGGCATCCTGGCCAATGAGCTCTCTGTGGATGAGGCTGCAGGTAGGGACCAGCTGCTGCCCTGCTAGCAGTAGGCTCAGTGAGCATGGGGAACCTTCCTGATGCTTGAATGGGGTCTGGCCACCTCTCACTGGCAGGACAATCAGGTGAACTGGTTTGCCTGCTCCCGAGGATGGTGAAGGGTGTGATGCTGGAGCAGTCTGCAGCTGGTTTTGTTCTGGCCTCCTGACTGTTTCCACGGCCCCTCTTTTCTAGTCCATGCAGCTGTTCTTGCCATCAATGAGGCAGTGGAGCGAGGGCTGGTCGAGGACACCTTTACCGCCTTGCAGAATCCCAGTGCTCTCCTGGAGAATCTGCGGGAACCTCTTGCAGCCATCTACCAGGAGCTGCTGGCCCAGGCCAAGATGGAGAAGGCTGCCAATACCAGGAACCATGTAAGAGGGGTCTTAGGGTGCTAAGGCCCCAAAAGTTGAGTGACTTGAAAAGTCTTAAGTGAAACCAGGACTCTTTCTGTCCTGTTTCTAGTTCCAGAGCTGTTTGTTAGAGAAGCTATTAACTTGTCAGTGGCCTTAGAGAAGTAGGAAGGGAGCCCAGGAAGATGAGTTGAATTCAGAAGAAAAGCCTGGAAAAGAGGATCTCAAGGGATGATCTTCAAGAATGCCTGAGGGGGCTGTGAAATGTGAAACAGGATGAGGGTGGACTGGAACTTCCTGAAGCTAGTTTAACTTAACTATCAGAGTCAGGGGCTTAGACTACAGTTTCCCAGAGTGCTTGTGAGCTGGTTGACCTTGGCCCTGGGAAGTTCCCCAGAAGGAAGTATAGACAAGGAGGGAAGCATGGGAGAGGACATTGATTACCTTCTCTTCTAGTTTTTGCAGGATGACAGAGGAAGCCAGGACATCTATGACTACTACCTAACCCAGGCTGAAATCCAGGGCAACATTAACCATGTCAATGGTAAGGGACCAGCTGAGGGGGCTTGCAGGCACTCTCAGGGTCAGCACTTGGAAGTTTGGGGGTGACTTCTTACGGAACGCCCTGTCACTTTGCTTGAACCACCTCTTGCCTCAGGAGGGAAGATGAGAGTCCAAGGAGTATATGCCTTCTGGCTGTCGTGTCTGGATAAATGGTTCACTTGTGGGAGGCTTCTGTTTCAATGACTTTCCATAGGAAGACAGAGGCAAAGGGACAGGCCTTTCAGCTCTTGGCGCTGGGGGCGGCAACTGAACCAGTGTCCTTGAAAAGAGAATGTAGAGCTTAGATGGGGACACGGGTAGAGGTAGCTGGGGGCTCAAGGTGGGCAGGCATTTTCCTGTGATGGTCAGTATACTCTCAGGGTTTGAGGAGGTGAGATGGGAGGCTGTGGAAAAGAAGCTAAAGAATTTGGGCTGGACCTGTTCCCCAGGAACCCAAGGGACCAGGGTTAAGTAGCCTGGCAGGCAGGAAGAGGGTCGTGTCACAACCATCACGGAGTCTTGGGCCTTTTCAGTACGCGGGGCTTTAGAGGTTGTCGATGATGCCCTGGAACGACAGAGCTCTGTGGCCCTGCTTGAGGCCCTGCAGGATCCTGTCCTGGCTCTACGAGGGCTGAGGAGAGACTATGCTGACTGGTACCTGGCACAGCTGAGCTCGGACAGAGAGCAGAAAGCACAGGTCAGTCTCCTCCTGTTACCTGCTGCCTCTAATCAAAAGGTGGAAGAGGACCTCGGACTACCTTGGAGAGAGTCTCTTACACCAAGGAGGGATTGGGGGGGCGGGTCAGTGCTTTGCGCCCCCCTTGCTGAATTAGAGCCTCAACTTGGTTTGGTAGTCTTGTTTTCAGCACTGCCAACTTTGTCAGTTTGCTTGTGTTCTAGATGTTTGTTATTCAGTAAAAAATAATAATAAAAAAGGATCCATAGGGACAGGTAGGTCAGGCTAGTGTGCCTGCAGGGGTAGGTGGGATGGAAGGTGGCTGCTGGGTGGACTGGGAGCTCCTGCTGGCAGCCGCCAAACATGCTCATGGCCTCAGAGGATTCTCTTGCCTGGCATCTCTTCCTTCTTTTAGGAGCTGGGCCTGGTGGAACTTCTAGAAAAGGAAGAGGTCCAGGCTGCTGTGGCTGCAGCCAACGTGAAGGGTGATCAGCAGCAAGCTAGTAAGTTACCTCTGGGCCTGAGGATTGGTCCAGGTGTCCTGCTGGCCCTTAGAAGGCGATCCCACACCTTCACTGGCTTCTGTATTGGACAAGGAAAATGCTCCTCAGCTTATCAGCCTGTTGAGAGCTATCTGCCCTCTCTCACTCTGCTGTATTCCTGGCTGCCCTGGGGACACTACAGTAAATTCACAAAGGTCTCAGAGACATTGCCATGTTAGTACTTCACTGGGAAGGCAATTTCCTCCCAGGAAGTTTGCTATGCTGACAGTTTCAAACTGTTTGAATTTCTTGGCTTCTGAAATGTAGCAATTTCCCAGGTGAGAGAAATTCATACTCTCAGTTTCTCTTAAAAACATACAGATAGGTTGGGTATGTTGCTACATGCTTATAATCCCAGCACTCCAGAGGCTAAGGCAGAAGAAAGCAGAGGCAGGAGGATTATTGAGAGTTTGAGACCAGCCTGGGCTACAAAGTGAGCTCAAGGCCAGCTTGAACTGCATAGTGAGTCCCTATTACAAAAAGACAAAAGACCAAAAAATGTACAGATAAAAGTCCTTACTCAAAGAACATGAGCTGGTCATCTCCCCATGAGAGGTCAATCTATAGGAATGAGGCAAAGTGTTCAGCACACAACAGCAGCCTGTGATACTGGACCTCCTGGCCTCTCTCTGTCTCTCAGGTCCCAGACACCATCTCACTGTGGCCTGGGCCACTCCTGGCTCCTGCTTGCCTTATCCACTCAAGCCATTCCTGATTGCTATTGCCAGAGTACTCTTCAGGCAGATCTGATACTGTCTTTCTTGCTAGATGTCTTTGGGTCTTCATGGGTTCTCCCATTCTTTAGTGGTACCTTGGTTCACAAATTTAATTCTTCCCACATGTCTGATCACAAACCACACTGGATGAGAACTTAGTAAATTTCTCCATAAGGTCAACACTGAACCTAACCACTGAATTTGAGTCCATTCTCATCCAATCAGTTTGCAATCAGAATCATGGAAAGATAAGTTTCTGGACCAGGCACTCTGCCCTATTTCCTTGGCCCAGTAGATAAGCCCTTCCCAGAGCCCCCCCTTGTCTCTTCTGTCTGCATTCCACCCAGTTGTGCTGAACTGGATGACCTATTTTTACTTAATTGCTCCCAGCCTTCCCATCATTGGGCCTCTAGTCCTCTGGTCCTCTGGATTACGTTTCTCTCACATTTTCCCTGCCAGGAGCAGGTGAGAACATCTCAGAGCTGTCTAGGCCTCCTCTGGGAAAGCTTCCTGCCAGCTCCTGGCCAAAGCCTCGCTCCCTTGCACTGCCATAGCCTGGGGTGGGGGTAGGGGCTTAAACCTGGCTTTTTACCATAAATCATTTAGGATCCAAAGAAAATGTAACGTAGTTACACCTGTAGTCTTTGTACACATTGGAAAATAGAGAAATTCCTTTCCAGCTTTTTAGAGATACAGGCATAGATATGAAAATGTCACGTTTTTCCATTGTCTAAAAAAATTACATTAATGTATTTTCCCAAAAAAGAGGTCAAATACATTGACATTTGGCATCATATGAAAAAGTACTGTGAACGCCAAAAGAGCTTACTTGGTATAAAGTTCATTTTATTGTTTGCAACTGAGTTGTAACCAGGCATTTTATGTAAAGAAGAATCACAGCTTGATCCATCAGGTTTTTTTTCTTTCCTGTGTTCCTAGAAGCTTTACCCCTCTAGTTTTAACATGTACTAAGTCACCTTGTCAAGTACTGAAACCTCTCCTTTAGCAGATAACTGAGCAGAACTGATGGGCCGTCATGTGCTAACTTCTTCCATATTTCCTCTGAGTGCACTGGTGCCTATTGTTTTTCTGTATCCGTCTGAACTTTAAGCGCTGGTGTTTCTCCTTCTTGGCTCCTACCTCTGCTCACCCCTCTTCTGATTTGGCCCATGGTGAGCCTGGATTATGAGATGACTGCCTGGGAGGATGCCTGGGCATTTTATAAGCTCCAGAGTTTATAAACTCAAGCTACATTAGTGTACCACAGACCCTTTCTAATGCCTCCCACCACTTACAGCCCAAATGCCTTCACCTTGGAACTGGTTCTTTCTTCCTCTTTGCTGTCACCAACATTGTCCCTGGAGCCCCCTGACCCATCTTGTCTTGGCTGTGCTCTATATCCACCTGTCTATCTTGTCACACACCTTAGGAGCTCAGCTCTGCCATGATAGCCACTGTGTGTGTTCCATACTGAGTGAGCTATTCAACTTCTAGGCCTGACAAATGGCTATAGTATGGAGCCTTTTCTTAAAGTGATGACCTCTTCCTAAAGAAGCTGTCTTTGCTCCTGAGCATAGAGAGAGGTGTTTCAAACCTAGCAGACAGTGCTCTCTCTGAGCAATGACAAAGCTATTTTTCCTCTGGTATCTCCAGGAGAGCCTGGCTGGCCAGGAGAGTGGGGAGAGCAGGAAGGCCCAGCCTGCACTGCTTCTTGTTCTCCTCCCCTGCAGTGCTCCAGGCTGTGCAGCGCATCAACAGAGCCATCCAGAGGGGAGCAGCTGCTGATACCATGGAGGAGCTGATGAGTCCTGCAGCCCAGCTGCCTCCAGTCTACCCCTTTGCCTCAGCTGTGTATCAGCAGGAGCTGGCAGTGCTTCAGCAGCAGCATGGGGTAAGCCTAGAAACAGGAGCAGTGTGGGGCTTCCTATGCAACCAAGGGCCATCCAAGGCACTGGCAAGCAATTATGGAGGGGAATGGCAGTCATCCTTGTCTTACTGAGCATCACAGTAGCAGATACCCTTGAAAACCTTGCTTTCCACACACATTTTGTCCCACAGGAACCCCATCAGGTTAGTGTTGTTTCTAGTTCAGCGGTGAGGAAGCCAAAAGGTGGTAGGTGGGTAAGTAACTGCCTGACTCCATGACTGGCAGTGGTGGCTGGGAATGGACGCAAGACTGAACATCCTAGCAGGACACGCTCTCAGTCACTCCTTTGTCCCACCGCACTTTAGTTCAGTAAGAGGTGACACTACTGTCACTTAGAAATTTCCCAGACTGCTGGAGGTTAGGATTCCAAGAGGTAACCAGGTGTATTGACACAAACTTTCATTCCCAGCCCTCTGGGAGCCTGAAGCAGGAGCACTGCAGGTTTTAGCCCAGCTTGGACAACTTGGCCACTAACAAGACCTTGTCTCAAAATTTTAAAAGGGCTGGGGATGTAGCTGAGTGAGAGGACCCTAATTCAAACCATCCACAAAAAAGGAAGAAAAGAAGATAATAGAAGAGAAGGGAAAGTTGGCAGGAGGGAGCCGAGACAGGAGATAGATACCCTGGGAAGGCTTCCAGGAAGATGAAGAACTATTAGAGAATCACATAGTGGGTGTTCATAGAGCATCTCCCTCACACAGAGCCCAGACCCAAGCACAACCTTCAGGAAAGCACAGTCACAGCATATGGATTACTTTCATGCAAGGAAGCATAAAATAGGTACTTCGAGGTAAACCATGGAGACTGCATTCTGCTATTCTTAGCTGTGTGGCACTGGGCCAGTTATTTACTTGTTCTGCCTCTGATTTCTTTGACTATAAAATCAGAATCATGGAGCCAGGGAGATAACTCTGTGGCACAAGTGCCTGCCTGGCAAGTGCAAGGTCGTGAGTTCGAACTCCTAGTCCCACATAAATAAATAAATAAATAAATAAATAGGAATCATTAGCAGGCTAAGCTGTCAGCACAAGGTTCTAGCATAAAAGGTAGGCAGGGTGCTTCCAATAGTAGAGGAGGAGGAGAATTCAGCAGGTAGGAGGTGGGGCCAGGGCCTCAGGCAGTGTGGCAGTGGCCTCTTTGTACCCTTGTCTCTTGTCTCCAGGCTTCGTACAGTTCTCGGTATGAAGTAGGCACCAGAAGGCTGCTAGCAGAGCTCACTGCTTACCTGGGGCTCTGGAGTCAGGTACCTTGGCTTAGCCATGGGTTTAGCTGTGAAATGGGTCTGTGAGCTGCTTTGTAGGCTTACTATGAAAATTAAATGAAAGCTGGAGAGTTAGCTTAGTGGTATAAGTGCCTGTCTGGCAAAGCACAAGTCCTGAGTTCGATTCCCTGGTACCAGAAAAAAAAAAAAAAGAAAGAAAGAAAGAAAGAAAAGGAAATTAAATGATGCTCTGTGTGAACTACTTAGAATCAAGCACATATTTAGCATTCCCTAGTGTTGAGCATAGCTATTAGTGAATGAACCCAGACCCTTAGGGAGCTAACCCTCCCTTCTGCTGCAGGAGCTGGGCCAGGAGGAGCTCTTTGTGGCTGTGGAAATGCTCTCAGCCGTGGTCCTGATTAATCGAGCCCTGGAGGCAAGGGATGCCTCTGGTTTCTGGAGCAGTCTGATGAGCCCTGCCACAGGCCTGGCCGAAGTGGAAGGAGAAAACGCTCAACGGTGAGAAAGGATCTGCCATACGTTGGGTGTGTGAGGTGGAGGGACTGTGGCCAAGACTCAGGAGTCCTGCCACACTTGCTTCTGTGTGGTGGCCCATTCTGGGACCCAGCCTTCCTCTGGGTTGGGTATGGTTCCTTGGCCTTGTCTCTTTCCTGGAGTAGGTAGGGGAATGACCGTGGCCCTCCTCTGCAGAGTCATTATTTCACAGCAAATATTTGAGTACCTGGCCACATGCCAGATATTACTGCAGGTGCTGGGAGATGCACAGAACAAAATAAAGCCCACCCTCATCAAACTTACTTTGAAGTAGATGAAGACATGATTAGAAAAACAGAAGATGGGCGTGGTAGCACACGCCTATAATCCCAGCACTTAGGAGACAGAGGCAGGAGGATTGGTGCAAGTTCGAGACCAGCCTGGGCTACAAAAGTGAGCTTAAGGCCAACCTGAACTGCATAGCAAGACCCTGTCCCAAAAAGACAAAAAAAAAAAAAAAAAAAAAAAAAAAAAAAAAAAAAAAAAAAAAAAAAAAAAAAAAAAAAAAAAAAAAAAAAAACTGCAGAAAAGCAGAAGAGCTCAGTGTGGTGGTGCACACCTATAATGCCAGAACTCTAGGAGGCTGAGGCTGGAAGCTTTCAAGTTAAAGGCCAGCCTGAACAATTTAATGACTTAGCAAGCCTCTGTCTCAAAATAGAAAAGGACAGGGGATGTATGTAGCTCAGTGTGAAAGTCCCGGGTTCAATCTCCAGCACAGGGTTGGGAGTGAGGGAAAAAGCAAAGGAGTAAGAGGTGGGGACACAGGAGGGGTAGGGAAAGAGTGTTGAGTGCATCTGAGAGACACCAGGAGGGACTAGGGCAGTAGTCAGAGAGAGGGCACTTGCCTAGCATGTGTGAGGTTCTGGCTTAGTCCTCAGCAGTGACACTAAAGCTTGCTAGACAGAGTGGTGCACACCTGTAATTGCAACACTTTGGAGTCTGAGGAAGGAGGAGTGCCATGAGTTTGAGGCCAGCCTAGGCTACAGAGTGAATTTGAGATCAGCCTGAGCTATAGCAAGATCCTATCTTGAAAGAAAAGAGAGTGGGGAGAGAAGGAGAGGAAAGGGAAGAAGCCAAACATGAGGAAGACAGGGTGGTGCAGGAAGGTGAGGCCACGAGAGCAGTAGACGAGGAAGACAGCAGCTGAGGACAGGCTATGGCTTTTTTTATTCTGAGTGAGCAAGGAAGCCACCAAGGCTTTCAGGCAGAGGGAGCCAAGCTGACCTACTTTAACAGGATTGCTGGCAGCTGTGCTGGGAAGGGGTTGCAAGGGTGCACAGGGGAAAGGAGGCATGCGCTAACCCATCAGAGCCTTCCAGGGCCACATATTAGAGGCACGCCTGCAGAAAGTTCAGTTTCTGTTAGGAGGAAGTGTCAGCTTGTGGATGTGCCCTGAAAGCAGCATTTGGTGCAGAGAGGTTGGGACTACCAGAGGGAAGGGAGATGTGACTGAGGTTTGGGCAAGGGAGAGACCAGGGGATCCAGTGGTTGATGGGAATCAAGAGTTCAGATGTGAGCTATGGGGTTTTCAGTACTGCTTGGGTGTCTACCTGGAGACCCCTGGAGGCCAGTGGGATACATGACAACTAGAAACATGCTTTTGGAAATAGCCTGAGATGTATAAAGCCCTGAGGTTAGTTGAGGTCAGAATGTGAGAATGCAGTGGAAGTGTGCTGAAGCCCAGGATCAGGTGCTTCTTTTTTTTTTTTTTTTTGGTGGTACCAGGGATCAAACTCAGAACCTTGCACTTGCCAGGCAAGCATTTGTTCCACTGATCTATCTCCCTGGCCCCCCTAGGTACTTCCATTTAGAGGCCAGGAGGAGCCAGGCAGGAGGCTTGGGAATATAGTTGGTGAGAAGAGGAGGCACAATGTGCTGTCCTGGAGGTGTGAGAGGAGCAGGCTAAAATACTCTGACATCTGGCTGAGGGTGCAGTGCCCCTCATCTCACTTTCCTCTCCCGACTCCAGCTACTTTGATGCTCTGGTGGAGATATGGCAGGTTCGTGGTGTAGATGGGGCCTTCCTGAGCTGGAATGACCTGCAAGCCACCGTGAGCCAGGTCAACACCCGGGTCCAGGAGGAAAATGACCGTGAGTATGGTCTGGGGTTGGTCTTCTGCTCTTTGGGTAGCCCTGCCCTTAGCAGCAAGACTGGGAACCTGCCCACCTTGCTCTCTTTTCCTCAGAGGTCCTCGCTGTCAGCCTCATCAACGAGGCTCTGGACCATGGCAGCTCAGAGAAGACTCTCTCTGCCCTGCTGCTTCCTGCAGCTGGCTTGGAAGATGTCAGCCTTCCTGTCGCTCCACGGTACCATTTCCTCCTAGTGGCAGCCAAAAGGCAGAAGGCCCAGGTGAGCTGAGGCCTGGCTGTGTGGGCCAGGAGAGCAGGGGCAACTACTACCATGGTAGAGCTACAGTTTAATCAACACAGCTACTGCCAGGGGTGGGCACAAGGCAGATCTCAGTGCCCTGGAGGACACGTGGCCCCCATTGCCACAGTACTGGACAGTGTGGGAAAGCACAGGCAAGGTCCCTACTCTGACCTTATGCAGATCCCTTGATGCTTCTGCACCCTGTGCACGCACCTGTGAGATGTCGTGGTCCCTTTTTGAGCCCCTCACAGAGGAAAGGTGACATGCAATAAATGAGCTGGCAAATGGGATGAGCTTTTGGGCTGAACCCTGAGTGTCACAGCCGAGAGTGGGTGAGAAGGAAAAGCAGGTCTCCTGAGCCAGGTGATTTCTGTTTGTGTCCTGCATTCTGACCTTGCACTGATTCTCCTCACCACCCCATCTCCATCTCCTCACCTAGGAATGTACAGCAGTAACTATGAATTGGGGCCAGGGAGGTGTGTTGGCGGTCTGAGCTTCTGTCTGGCAAGTGCAAGGACTGCAGTTCAGTCCCCAGTACCCCATGCTGTGCTACCCCTGCACCATGCCAGCCACTGAAACCAGGCATGGTGATGCACACCTAGAATCCCAGCACTGGGGAGGCTGAGACAGGAGGATCACTGGAGTCCAGACGGTATAGTGAGACCTTGTACCAAATAAAACTTTCTTTCTAAAAAAGTGTTTAAAAAAAACTATGAGTTTATCTCATAGTAACAGGGATAGGGGAGGAGACATAATGTGACAAGAGTGCTGCCTGACATTCACTGAGTTCTTGTTCTGCCAAGCATTGCTTTGTAAATATTATAAAACATTCACTCATAATAAAATGTTTTAGGCTGGCCGAAAGTATAGCTCAGTGGTAGAGCACTTGCCTAGCATGCATAAAGCCTTGGGCCTGATCCCTAGCATGATAATTTTTTTGAAAAGGAAGGAAGAAGAGCAAACTTTAGAACAGTGTCTGGCACATAGTTGTTGCTCCAATAAAATGTTACTTTACAAAGAGTCGCTGGTGTAAGAGTTGGGAGGAAGTCAGGTGTAGGGTTGGGCATCATACTGTCAGTGAGGCAGGCACAAGCATACTTAACCTGTGCCATGTAATTGTCCTACTGCTTGTGGGCGGAGGAGCACGGAGCAAGACTAGGAAGGAGAAGTCAAAGGTCAAGTCAGGATGGAGCCACAGAGAAACTGGGAGCTGGGCAGGGAGGTGGGGCCTCCAGGGTGGGCCATCCCAGCACGGCTGAGGCTCAAGGGCAGGGAGTGGAGCTGTTGCCAGGGGCAGTGACCGAAAGAAGCCACATGGCCATTGCTGGGGCACTGAGCGTCAGCCTGCAGGGGCTTTTTTGTTGTTGTTGTTGTTGTTGTTTTTTGGTACAGGGTCTCAGTGTACAGCTTAGAACTAGTAGTTATCCCCCGTGTCAGCCTCCCCAGCACAGGGATTACAGGCGTGCATCACCATGCACAGCACGGCACAACACGTAGTACTAGGGATCAAACCCAGGTCCTTGTTCTTGCCAGGCAGATGCTTAGACTGCTGAACTATCTCCCCAGCCCACAGCCTGAAGTTTAATTCCCTGCAGCTTCTTGGCTTGGGACCCTAGAGAGACCAGATGACGGTCATGTCTTTTTTCCACCTCTTTCTGTTTGCCAGGTGACAGGAGATCCTGGAGCTGTCCTATGGCTGGAGGAGATCCGCCAGGGAGTACTCAGAGCTAACCAGGACACACACTTGGCTCAGAGAAGTAAATGCTGGTCAGGACACCAGAAGGGAAGGGGTGGGAACATGGGCTTAGCCACAGCCCAGGTAGGCAACCCTCCTCCACGGCTATACTTGTACCTCTGTGGGCACACAGGCCAGAATGGAACAGGAAGCTGCTGCTGGGCTGCAGAGTAGATCTCCTGACAAGTCTCAGGAGTCGAGAGCTGGGGGTCCAGGCTGATCCCTTCTGTGTTTTCCTGTGGGCCCTTTCCCTGCAATGTGAGCACATGGGATCACATGGTGGCCAGAAATCCATCCTGTTTCTGCTGCTAGCTTGAGTTTGGTCCCTGCACTTAGCTCTGGCTATAGTGGAAGAAGGATTGGGGTTCAAGGAGCAAAGAATGAACAGGACCCATGCAGGCGGACCCTGGCTTGTGGGTGGGTGCTGAGGTGCTGGTTTTCAGGATGAAGGGCAGGTGCTTTGTCAGCCCCCTTTACTCCTTGCTGATAAGTTCTGGCCCTAGTATGAATTGCTGAAGTCATTATGGTGGTCATCTAATATGGCTGATGCCCTTAAAACAAAAGACCACGTTCCCTCTTCTCTGACTCAGCCCAAGACATAATTTACTTTCACCCTTCCTGCCATTTCAGGGAAGAACCTCAATCAGTTTTTCAGATATATTTAAGCATCCCCTTCAAAATTCTCCCTTGGATAAAGGTCATAAAAAGCCTCAGCCTCCCTTTGTCCACTTCAGAGAATTCCTTGATCTCCCCAAATGATCTCTGTGCCCTCAAAGAAAATAACCCCCCTTTCCCTGTTTTCCTTCTGCCTGTTTCTCTGCTGTCCCAAGAACCTATCACTTGTACTGTCTGCTTCCAGGAAGCTATCCTGGGGTTCTCTGCCCATACTCTGTCTTTAAGCTTCAGAAAGAGCCAATTTTGCCCTCCCTGTGCCCCCGCTAGCCCAGCCCATCATGCCTCCCGCAGAGGCCCTCCCTTAATGCCACCTCCTCCTCTGCATACAGCCACCAACTTCCCCCTAGGAACCCCCCCTGTCTTCTCCATGTGTACCCTCTTCTGAAGCCTGCCCCATTAGGGAGCTGGGCCCTAGGGAGGGACTGACTGTTGTTTCCTGCTGCCTGTGTCAGTGGCCCTTGGTGTGGCTGCCATCAATCAGGCCATCAAGGAGGGCAAGGCAGCCCAGACAGAGCGGGTATTGAGGAACCCTGCTGTGGCCCTCCGAGGGGTACTTCCTGACTGCGCAAACGGCTACCAGCGGGCCCTGGAAGGTGCTGTGGCAAAGAAGCAGTGTCCAGGTAATGCCCCAGCCAAGCCTCCCTGCCCCTCTTCTCCTCTACTGCTCTAGCCACCTCTGGCCTCCTCCAAACCCTTTCTGCTTCTTTGGTTTCTGCTCAGGGGATACAGCTTTGTGGGTTCAACACAACATGAAGGATGGCACTGCCTACTACCTCCATCTACAGACTTTCCAGGGGACCTGGGAGCGACCCCCTGGCTGTCACCTCAACACTTCCCACCTAACTCGGGAGGAGATCCAGGTTGGCCAGGCACCTACCAGGGTGGGAATTTGCAAGAGGATCCCCCCACAGGAGAAACTCAGCCTGCCCACCAGAGGAAGGAATACAAGCTCTGTCTCCTGTCTCCACAGTCCACCATCACCAAGGTCACTGCTGCCCACGACCGTCAGCAGCTCTGGATGGCCCACGTGGGCTTCATGGTCAGGCTCCAGGCCCGCCTCCGAGGCTTCCTTGTCCGTCAGAAGTTTGCTGAGGGGACTCACTTTCTGAGGACCACACTCCCAGCAGTCATCAAGATCCAGGTGGCTGTTCTGGCTTTCTGCGTGCTGCAGTGTCCACAGTCTCCCTCCTCAACAAATGGGCTTGGGGTGGTCTTTGGGCTTCTGCACAGTCCGGGCAGAGACATGGACTGTGGAGGTTCAAGCCCCAGGTTTGCCATCTTTTCAGCTATGTGACTTTCAGGTTATTTCTTTTTCTGCCCAAATTTCTTCCTCTGAAAAATAGAAATAACAATAATAATAATAGCACCCAGATTGTTGTAGGGTTGTGCAGAGAGTTCAGGGAGGAATCTCTTGTGTCATAAGCAGTACCTGGCTGGCAGGTAGAGACGTGACGAAGTACTAGTTACTGGCAACCTACAAAGTGAGAGCTGCTTTTCAGCAACAGCAGGGCATCTTGGCTTGAATAAGAGTCAAGGAAGGTGCTGGTGGTTGAGCAGGAAAAGCTGGGCTGCCCCAGCCTTTCATGTACCCACCACCTCCATTTCATCCTGGCCTGTGGGTAGCCTGTTGTGGCCTCTAAGGCCAGCTGAACTTTAGCTTAGCAGAGAATACAGCCAAGGGATGCTATGTAAACCCTGAGTGACAAGAGACCTCCCCAGCTGGGGCAGTCTACAGGCCCATATGGAGATGCAAACAATGTAAAGATACTTTATTTAAGAACTATTCCGGGGCCAGCGGGTTAGCTCAGTGGTCTAAAGCGCCTGCTTGGGAAAGCTTGAGCAGCTTCAGGGACCGCAGTTCAATCCCCGGCACCACATGCTGCGCCAGCCCCGCCCTCGGGATGGGCTGAGCCGGCCATAAAAATGAGTGAATAGACAAACAAAGGTTCTGAAACAAGAAAAAAATAAAATATAAAAAAAATAATTAAAAAAAAAAAAGAACTATTCCAGGGCCGGCAGTGTAGCTCAGCAGACTAGGTGCTTGCTTAGGGAAACACACATGCCATGGTGGTGTGCGCCTGTAATCCCAGCACTTAGGAAGCAGGAAACAAGGATCACTGAGTCAGAACTATGTAGTGAGACCCTGCACACACACATAAAAAAGAACCATTCCTGAAGCTGAGGCAGGAACATTCTTTCAAGTTCAAAGCCATCCTGGCTACCCAAGGTGAGGCCTTGTCTCAAAACAAAAACAAGGGGGGGGGGGTATAAAAGCTAAAAGAACCACCCTTGAATGCCTAGTATCCACCAAGCATGCCACAGGGCACCAGGCACAGATTGAAGATGGATGTGAGATGTGAAAATGTGTGGTCACATCTCTTCCCTACAGGGCTGAAGTTCAGCTGCTGTTAGATGCTGTGATGAGTAGAGACACAACCCACAGCACCTGCAAACCTCGTAGGAGCCAAGTGTGCAGCCTGAGACTGGCTGGTGACCCTTGATTAGGATCTAGACTTGCAGAGCAGTAACTGAGGGCTCAGAGGTTGGAGTTTGCCTCCCAGTGCTACCACTTCCGGGTCATATGACCTGGTACCCTTTACTTAGGCCCCTCCAGCACTTGTTTTCTCATCCATAATGATGGTACTCATCACCTGTGTTGATTGTGGGGATTAAGTGGGATGTGTTGACTTGGTGTGGTCATGGTGGGGGCCACTGTGAGATGTTTTCAGGGCACTGGTCTCCCAGGACGCAGTAGAGAACTGTAATCTGCATGTGGTGCTGTGAGTCACAGGAACCCCACCCTCCTGAACCCAGGCAGGGACTTCACACCAGGAAGATGAAAAACCAAACACTGGGCAGGAGGGAATGGAGTCAGAGGAACATTTGTCACTCATACTGGGGCTTTGGGGGTTCTGGCTGGGTCCTGGGATAGAAAGGGTGAGGGAGAGAGGTAGTGGAGAGCCTCAGGTCATTTGTCCCCAGCTGTGGGGAAGTAAGACTTAGAAATTAAGTTGCCCTGGCATGCTTGAGACTAATCTGTTGTTGTTGTTGTTTGTTTTGTTTTGGTGGTACTGGGGATTGAACTCAGGACCTTACACTTGCCAAGCAAGCGCTTATTCCACTGAGCTATCTCCCCAGCCCCGGCTTGAGACTAATCTGAAAGCTCTGACCCTAGCTAGAACCCCAACCATAGTTCTAAATTCTGGCTAATCCATATTGGTAGGTGTTTTTCAAAAAAAAAAATTTTAAGATAGGGTTTCACTGTGTAGTTCAGGCTGGCCTTGAACTCCTTTTGTAGCAACCCTCTTGCCTCAGCCTCCCAAGTGCTGGGTTTATAGGCATGCACCACCACACCTAGCAGGTATATCTTTTTATTTGCTTTATTTTGCTTGGCAATTTTGGTAGTGGAACCCAGGCCTCTCTCAGGATAGGCAAGTGCTGTGGCTATAAGGTATACCCCCAGCCATTGAGGCATATTTTTAAGTAGCCTTGGTGGGGACAAGTAGGGGTTAAGAGCAGGGGGAACAGCAAAGAGCAGGGCCCTTGCTGTGTCCTACAGCACTTTCCATAGGGTACAGCAGGCTGTAGGTGTGTGGCAGGGGCTGGAACATTGAGGGCCAGCATGGAAATCACATCTGTGTAGACAGCTGGAGTATGGCCAAGCTACCTCTTCTACATCCTGTCCTGACAGGACTAAATGGCCCTTGGGCAGAACTCTAGCTAGAACTGGTATAGAGAAAGATGAGGTGAAAGGACATTCTTAAATCTGACCAAATGGCCACTGTCATTGTGGAGTGACCTCTAGGCCCATGCACTAGGAGATGTTTGGCACGCTTTCTAAAACCCAGTGTTTCTGTGAGTATAGTTGGGGCTGGAGGCAAGAGCTCCATGGACAAAAGTTCAGGCCTGACATGTAGAGAAGAACACAATGTCTGACATGACTAGAATCCTTAAGGTGAGAAACCAATGGAAAGTTATATGTGGAGTGGAAGGAAGCTGGTCAAGACCTGGAAGGTGTGGGCCAAGGGAGGTACTATCTAATAAATTTTATTTGTTTGAGACAAAGCCTTATTATGTAGAGCTCAGGCTGCCCTTCAATTCACTAGGTAACCCCAGTCATTCTCTTGCCTCAGCCTCCTGAGTGCTGAGATTATAGCCATGTGTTAACTATGAGCCAGAGAGGCAGTACTTTAGAAAAAGTAATCTCACTTCAGCCTGGAGCGAAGGGAAGAGGCTCCTGGGAAGGAGCTGAGAGAGCCAGGAGATGTGCGTTTTGGAAACCAGAAGAGATGGTTCAGGGTGGGTAGAGCTAGTGGCTGAATGCTGGGTATCTTACTGGGAAGATCTGCTGAGAATTGGAGTCAAGAGCTGGCTGGTGCTATTGTAAAGAGAAGGGTGACGGGAGCCCTGGAGGTGGCCGCCCAGGTGGCTGTGGACAGAGATGGATAGAGGCTGTGTGTCTGTTCCCAGCCCTGTGACCACACAGCGGCACTCAGACTGTTCTCTCCACACTCCTTGCACAGGAGGGTGGTGGAGTATGTGACAGGCTGTGGGTGGCTGCACATGGGTGTCTGAGCGTATTTTGGGGGGACATGGTACATGCTCTGGTGGAGGTGGTGAGGGGGTGCATGCTGTATTCACATCTCTTAGTCCTACATCTGTTGAGTTTCCATGACTGTGTCTGCTGGCACCAGGGAGTGTGGCAGAGGACCATGCAGCCATTTGGTCTTCCCCATAAAACTGGAAAGGTTGGGGGCCTGGCGGGATGGCTCAGTGGTCTAAAGCGCCTGCTTGGGAAAGCTTGGGCGGCTTCAGGGACCGCGGTTCAATCCCCGGCACCACATGCTACACCAGCCCTGCCCTTGGGGTGGGCTGAGCCGGCCATAAAAATGAGTGAATAAACAAACAAAGGTTCTGAAAGAAGAAAAATAAATAAATAAATAAAATTAAATAAGGGGCCCGGCAGGATGGCTCAGTGGTCTACAGCGCCTGCTTGGGGAAGCTTGGGCAGCTTCAGGGACCACGGTTCAATCCCCGGCACCACATGCTGCGCCAGCCCTGCCCTCGGGGCGGGCTGAGCGGGCCATAAAAGATGAGTGAATAAACAAAGGTTCTGAAACAAGAAAAAAAAATAAATAAATAAAATAAAAATTATTAAAAAAAAAAATTAAATAAAAGAAAAAAAAAAGTGTTTTAGCCGGGCGTGGTGGCTCACGCCTGTAATCCCAGCACTTGGGAGGCTGAGGCAGGAGGATTGATGTGAGTTCGAGACCACCTGGAAAGGTTTTTTTGGCAGTGGGGAGGGGGTTTTTTGTTTTTTTTTTTTTTTTAGACAGGGCCTTGCTGTGCCATTCAGGCTGGCCTTGAGCTCACTTTGTAGCCCACGTGGTTGCAAACTCAGCAACAATCCGCAACTGGAAGGTTTGAGAACAGGGCCAGTTTTCCCTCCTACTTCCCACCATCCCCTGAAAGCCTGGGACAAAGCTGTTCCTGAAGGCCTCTTGGACAAAGGATATCCCACCTAGGGTTGCTTCTTTGTTTTCTGTTCTCTAGGCTCATTGGCGGGGTTATAGACAGCGGAAGTTTTACCTGGAGCGGCTGCAATATTTTAAAGCCAATCTCGATGCCATAATCAAGGTAGCTGTAAAAACAGAGGGGGGGGGAGTGTAGGGTGTAGGATCCTCTCACCTCTTATGACCTCTGGAGTTGGCTGAATTGGTGGGGTCTCAGTGTGGGTCTCCAGCTTGGAGTTCTGAGATAGTATCTCCTCCTAGATTCAGGCCTGGGCCCGGATGTGGGCGGCTCGGAGACAATACCTACAACGACTCCACTACTTCCAGAGGAATGTGAGTATTACCCTATCTCCCTGCCCCCTGTTCAGGCTTTACCTGTAAGACCAGAACAAGGGTGACCAGCAGGTTGTTCGTGGCAGGTTGACTCTGTTGTGAAGATCCAGGCATTTTTCCGAGCCAGGAAAGTCCGAGATGACTACAAGATGTTAGGTGAGCTGCCTGAGCTGCCCCTGCCCCTGTTTTGAAGGGAAACTAGGACTCTCAGAGCCTGAGCCATCTTGTGTTCCTTCTTGAAATACGTGAAGACATGATATCTATAGGAACCGGAACAATTTCTCTTATCTTGCCCTCAAGAGTAGCCAACCTGGCCCATGCAAAGCTCCTCTGGCCAGGCTCAGTTTATCCACCTGGAGCTACTGCCAGAACCCAAAGAAACCTCTTCCTGGAGTTCCTACTGGCTCTCAACATTGCCTTCTCCCCCACCTATGACTCTTCTTCCAGCAGAGTTCTGTAGTTTACCACAGGCCTTGTATGTCATGCAGTCTTTCTGCCCCACATTCCCAAGGTTGGATATGCATGTTAAGCCTTAAAGAGACTCTTCCAGGCTACCCTTGACTTCTGTCCTCACGTGCCAAAGCTCAGTCTCCTAGGATCCTCTTCCTCTGAATGGGGCTATCTAATGCCCATTTCCACATTTGCCTCCAGCCTCTGTGGCCCTTAAGCAGGAGACTGCAATGTCAGGCCTCAGGGTGGCTGTGCTGGTCAGGCGTTGTCTCCCTCACTACTCAGTCCTTGCCTGTCCTGCCTCTTCTCCCCACAGGGACCTCGGTCACCTGCCTGCAGGCAGCTAGCTACTTGCCCTCCCACCTCCCACAGCCTGGCAGGACTTTCTGTCTTGCTGTTGCACTATTATCATGGTGCTTTGACACACTGCCCTCCAGCTCTTTCTGGCATCTACTTGCCCTCTTTGTTCCCATGCAGCAGGTGAGCCTCACTGGCTCTGGGAAGCATTCTCCATGTTCTAGGTGGGCTTAGAGTTCACTTCTGTTTCCCACAATCCCCAAGCTTGACCCGCTCACAGTACCAGCCAGCTCCAGTAAGCTATGGTTCATCTGCCCAGTTCCTTTGCTGTAGAGTGCCTTTAGGCCCAGAGCCTTCCTCTTCCCAATCTAATTCATTCATTACTAGCTGTGTAATCTGGGGCTGTTTAATCTGTGCTTCCATGAACTCATTGGTAAAGTGGTGGTTATGGTGTCTGTCCTAACCTCAGATGATTTAAAAATGATTAGAATTATCCAGGACCTTATACTTGCCAGGTAGGCCCTGTGCTGCTGAGCTATATCCCTGGCAAGACTTTTGTTTCTTAAATACCAAACCCCCATCTGGCTCTGACTGCCCCATAGTGTGAACCCCATTGACTGCCCCATCGGTCATATCATGTTGACAAACCCCCACAGCCAACTCACATACAGACCCTCCTGATCAGAGTCTTGTGTGAGGCAGCCAGGGCTGAGTGGAGGCTGATGGTGAGATAAGAGGGGAAGGGGCAAGTCAGCCCAGCAAGAGGGGTGAGGTAGGGGACAAGGCTACCTCAGGAGGGGTCTCAACAACTGGGGCTATGGCTTCTGTGTGGGAGGTCAATGGGACATGTCTAGGCTGGGGGCACATCTATGGTGTCAGTCACAAGGCTATGATCCCTGCTCAGGGACAGGCCTGACTGGGAGACTGCAAGCAGAACCAGTCACAAAGAGCCTATGTTGGGGCTGGGGAGATAGCTACACAAGTGCCTACCTGGCAAATACAAGGTCGTGAGTTTGAACCCCGGTCCCACCAAAAAAGAAAAAAAGAGAGAAAGTCTATGTTGGGCAGTTGGGGGCTACAGGGGGTGACTCTGGGTAGGAGCCAATGAGGACTTCTCTGTACACATACCATTCCCACATACTGTCCTTCCCACCAGTGCACACTGCCCACCCTCCCCTCAGCGTGGTGCGTAGGTTCACCCACCTCCTGAACCAAAGTCAGCAAGACTTCTCAGCTGAGGCAGAACTGCTGAAGCTGCAAGAAGAGGTGGTCAGGAAGATTCGTTCCAATCAGCAACTGGAGCAGGACCTCAACCTCATGGACATCAAGATCGGCCTGCTGGTTAAGAACCGGATCACACTGCAGGTGAGGGGATGAGCGCCCATGGAGAGGGCTGCTGACCACTCTCTGTTGCTAATGAGCTCCTGCACTTGGGGGTCTTATCATGCCGGTCCTTGCTCCAGCGGCCTTCTGACCTTGTGATGTAGTAGGAAGAACACTGGAGGCAGAACTGCAGCACCCGGCTGTGCCGATTCCTGGGACTGGCAGTAGGTGGCCTTTTAACCTCTGAATTTGTTTCCTGTTTAATAAACTAGGAAGAGCCAGGCAGGGTAGTCACACTTTGAATGCCAACACTCCTGAGGCCTGAGGCTGGAGCGCCTCTATAAGTTTAGGCCAGCCTGGGCTACAAAAACAAGTGCAAGGCCAGCTTGAACTACTTACTTAGCAAGACAGTGCTTTAAAAAAAAGAAAGAAAGAATTAAAGAGTGTCTACCTCTAGGCCAAATGCAGAAATCAGTATGCAGAATCAGTAAGGACTTCCACATCCTTAAATTACATTCTTCTGTCTGTCTGTCTGTCTGTCTGTCTCTTTCTCTGTCTCTGTCTCTGTCTTTCTCTTTCTCCCTTTCTCTTTCTCTTTCTCTTTCTCTTTCTCTTTCTCTTTAGGCATGGACTCCTAGCGATCCTATTTTCAGCCTCCCCACCACTGGTATTATAGGCCCTGGAGGCGGGGCTGACATGGCATGTGATGCTGGGGATTGAACCTAAGCTTGCCTAAACAGGCAATTTGGCTATCTTGTTGGGCCCATTAAATTACACATAAAGGGGCTGGGGAGATAGCTCCGAGGCACAAGTGCCTGCTGGGCAAGTGCAAGGTCGTGAGTTCGAACCCTGGTCCCATAAATAAATAAATAAATAAATAAATAAATAAATAAATAACACATAAATATGTAGTGACAGGGTGACATCTCCACCTCAAATGTGTAGAATAGTCTAATAAGAAATCATAGCAAAAAGAGAGTAGAGCCGGGCGTGGTGGCTCATGCCTGTAATCCCAGCACTTGGGAGGCTGAGGCAGGAGGATCGATGCGAGTTCGAGACCAGCCTGGGCTACAAAAGTGAGCTCAAGGCCAGCCTCAACTGCCTAGCGAGACCCTGTCTCAAAAAGACAAAAAAAAAAAAAAAGAGAGTAGACCCAGTCGCTCAGCTTGTACCCAGCTCACCCCTATTAGAGCAGAGGTGACAGATGCAGGCTTGTGGTAGTAAGGGGCCCTCTCAACCCCAAACTATTGCTCTCTCCTGACTCAGTCCTGTTCTCTGGACAACAGAAAGCCCCAGCATGGGTTCTAAAACATATGCTCCAAGCTCAGTCCATCCCAGCCTGGTTGTAACCCCACTGCCCTGCAGGAGGTGGTCTCCCACTGCAAGAAGCTGACCAAGAAGAACAAGGAGCAGCTGTCTGACATGATGGTTCTGGACAAGCAGAAGGGACTAAAGTCGCTGAGCAAAGAGAAACGGCAAAAACTAGAAGCTTACCAACACCTCTTCTACCTGCTCCAGGTGAGCAGAGGGCTCTGGAAGGAGAAGCCATCCAAAGGCTCAGGACTTTGGAGGCCTTTTCTTTACACTTTCCCTTCATACATAACGTCCTTTCCTATAATCCTAATTGCCCCTTCCTTTTTTGTTTGTCTGGAATGTCCTCAGTGCCCTGAGAAGGCATGCAAATGCTTGCCATGCCTCAGGTTTCCAGCAGGCAAGTCTTTCCTCTTGTATCCTCAGCCCTTTTTGTCCCGTTGCTTGCAGACTCAGCCCATCTACCTGGCCAAGCTCATCTTCCAGATGCCACAGAACAAAACCACCAAATTCATGGAGGCAGTGATCTTCAGTCTGTACAACTATGCCTCCAACCTCCGCGAGGCCTACCTTCTGCTCCAGTTGTTTAAGACGGCACTTCAGGAGGAGATTGAGTGAGTTCTCACAAGCACAGGAGTGGGGGTGGGATGGGGTGAGGGCTTAGGGGCCCTTGTGGCTACTTCACAAGGTGACATCCATTGAAGTCCAAGGTAGATTGACCTCCTGGGGGGAGACTATAAGATATTTCTACACAGCATGATGTGCTGGTGTGTTAGCAGAAAGGATGAGACAGAGATGGAGGGGTGCAACATCACAAAAAGAAAAACCTACTTGGCTACACTGAGGCATGAAGCTAGCATCCCTGACCTCTTGAACCACAGGTCAAAGGTGGAGCACCCCCAGGATGTGGTGACCGGCAACCCAACTGTGGTGAGGCTGGTGGTGAGATTCTACCGTAATGAGAGAGGACAGAGTGCCCTGCAGGAGATCCTGGGCAAAGTTATCCAGGACGTGCTGGAGGACAAAGTGCTCAGCATCCACACTGACCCTGTCCACCTCTATAAGAGCTGGATCAACCAGACTGAGGCCCAGACAGGGCAGCGCAGGTGAGCAGATTGGCAGAGGGGAGCACTCTGATGCTCTGATCAGTTTGGCGAGGCCCCACTGGAAAGCCAGGGGTGCTTGAAGGTGACATGTAAATGAGCATGCTGATTTATGCAAATACAACACCAACCCTATTGGAGTAAATAAGGTAGCCTTTCAGACCCCCTCTGGCAATTAATGGGGAACCGATGTAAGTGACTGCAGACCTGGTGGGCTTAACATAAGATGAGCAAAAATGAATATGCAAATATGCTTAATTGCTGTGTCAGGGATTGCAAATAGCATGCCTAGTATGTTGGGACTTGGGATGTAAGCTCCTTACTGAGAGGGGTACAGATGAATGAATGTTCAGATTTACAGATGAGTGAGATAGGCTGGCCTTGCAGGTCATGGGCATTGTCAAGTTCATAGATACTCAGAAATCAGAGCCACCAAGGAGCCGCTAAGGCTGCTCTGAAGGGCATAGAAGGCTTTAACAAGGGCCTCAGCTTTCCTATTATTCTAACTGTGAAGCACTGTGTGATAGACAAGGACTGTGTGACTGGTCTCTTCCAAGTCCCCTGTGGCATCTCTACGCAGATACTAGATTCTCACTTCTTCCAACATGCTCCCAGCCTTCCTGTAGGGACTCCAACTCTTTCTTCCTGGCCTTCTACCCACCCTTCTCCTGAGCCCTTTCTCTTATCCTGACCTTCAGAGAGCTGGCTGCTCTGACACATCTGTATGATACCATTGACAGAAGAGTTTAAGGGGACAGGTCTGAAAAGAAAGGGGACAGCATGAGCTCAGGCTCATCTCATCTTTCCTACCCCAGCCATCTCCCCTATGACGTCACTCCTGAGCAGGCCTTGAGCCACCCTGAGGTGCAGAGACGCCTGGACATCTCCTTGCGCAACCTCCTTGCCATGACTGAGAAGTTCTTTGTGGCCATCACTTCATCTGTGGACCAAATTCCGTATGTGTGACAGCTGGACATGGGCTATGAAGAGGGCCAGGTGGGAAGAGGCACAGAACTATTCTGAAGGGTTTCAGGAGCTATGAGAAGGCTGTATCCCCTGCTAGAGAGTAGAGCTAGGCTTCAGTGAGCAGGCTGTCCTGGCAGCATGTCACCAGAGCCAGAGGAAGAAACCTGAAACGATGTTGAGGACATAGTGTTACCTGAGAGCAAATGGGGATAAGATGACACTCTTTGGTCCACAATCAGAGAAATAAGAAATATTTCAAACCAAGGAGGCGGGCCCAGCGGGATGGCTCAGTGGTCTAAAGCGCCTGCTTGGGACAGCTTGGGCAGCTTCAGGGACCGCAGTTCGATCCCCAGCACCACATGCTGCGCCAGCCCTGCCCTCGGGGCAGGCTGAGCCGGCCATAAAAATGAGTGAATAAACAAATAAAGGTTCTGAAACAAGAAATAAATAAATAAATTTTTAAAAATCAAACCAATGAGGCACATTATAATTCTCTCCTTTCTTAAAATGTAGTCGCTAGTTCTTGGTAAACAATTTCTCAGGCATGGTAGTACACACCTATAATCCCAGCATTTGGGAGGCTGAGGCAACAGGATTGCAAAGTTGAAGCCAGGTGAGTTACATAGTGAGACCCTATCTTGAAAACAAAAGAGTAGATGGCAGGGCTTTGTCCCTATTACTGAGCCAGGCAGGGAAGGATGAGGCCCAGAATGTTTGGCAGCAAAGGGACACTGCTTTTGGGGCCCGGCAAGATGGCTCAGTGGTCTAAAGCACTTGCTTAGGAAAGCTTAGGTGGCTTTAGGGACCACAGTTCGATCCCGGCACCACATGCTGTGCCAGCCTGCCCTGAGCCAGCCATAAAAATAAATAAACAACACCGGGCGTGGTGGCGCACACCTGTAATCCTAGCACTTGGGAGGCTGAGGCAGGAGGATCGGTGTGAGTTCGAGACCAGCCTGGGCTACAAAAGTGAGCTCAAGGCCAGCCTCAACTGCATAGCGAGACTCTGTCTCAAAAAGACAAAAAAAAAAAAAAAAAAAAAAAAAAAAAAAAAAAAAAAAAAAAAAAAAAAAAAAAA
>PVJA010015932.1:0-44413 GCA_004027025.1 Myocastor coypus | reverse complement strand
CAGTGGTCTAAAGCGCCTGCTTGGGGAAGCTTGGGCGGCTTCAGGGACCGCGGTTCGATCCCCGGCACCACATGCTGCGCCAGCCCTGCCCTCGGGGTGGGCTGAGCCGGCCATAAAAATGAGTGAATAAACAAACAAAGGTTCTGAAACAAGAAAAAAGTAAAATAAAATAAAAATAGCAATAAAATCTTAAAAAAAATTTCATAACACCTCCAAATTAAATCTCCTGCATCTAGTTTTGAACACATACTTCTGGAAGCATTCTCCCTAATATACCTGAAATGTGGAGCTAGGAAAGAATACCCAAACTCGAGCTCCTGAGCAAGATTCTTCACTGTGGAGGGTTTCTTCCCAGCGTCAGAACACCTAGAAACTACGTTTGAAACTTCTAGGTCCAGCATGGCTTCTCCCACAGGATCTCTTTGTAACTCGGGGGATAAGAGTGGGGAGTGGGAGGATGGCTGGCGGTGGTGGGAGGGTCCCAGGCATAAAGGAAAACACTCACATAGTAGAATTGTTCCGGTCCACTGAGGCAATAGCTGTTGCTCTATCAAAATGTGTGCTACTAAGTCTTTGAGGATCCAGAAAATATGCAGCTCCAGTCCCCAGGATTTGTGCATGCGTGAGGACTCCATAAACCCTTGCACAATGAATGAAGTGTGCATTTGCACACAGAACCACCGCTTGGCAAGTACAGATTACTACCTCAGACTGGGAGCCAGTGCACAAGCTGCACCTTTCTTCGTTTACAGGTAGCAAAAGTAGCCCTCGCTCCACGCTGCGCGACAACCGCAGATTAAGCCCCGCTCTCCAGCCTGGCCTCAGCTGCCCCGCGCCTCCGGTCGCCGAGTCCAGGCAGGTAAAGACGGTGACGCAAGCCCAGCCGGACCGGCGGAGCGCGGGACGCGCAGCGCGCGGGGAAGGTGCCGCCGGCGGCGGGCGCGCGAGGCGGGGCCGGGGGTGGGGATGGGCGGGGCCGGCGTCCTCGTCACCCGATAAAACGCCTGCGAGTCTCCAGAGAACAACGGGCTCATTCAGCGGTCAGGAGCTGCCGGCGAGGGGGAGCGGCCCGAGGAGTGCGCTGCCGGTCCGGGGGTGGAGCCGCGCGCACTGGCGAGGGGAGGCGAAGGTGGCCGCGGCGGCAGCGGCAGCGGCGAGGCCAGCAGCTTCGGACCAGCCGGAAGCCGACACTGGCACTGAGACCCAGCTCGGAGCGCAGGGCGGCCGCCGAAGGGCCCATGGCGGCCGCGGGGCAGCTGTGCCTGCTCTACCTGTCGGCGGCACTTCTGCCTCGGCTCGGGGCAGCCTTCAACTTGGATACCCGCGAGGACAATGTGATCCGGAAATCTGGGGACGCCGGCAGCCTCTTCGGCTTCTCGCTGGCCATGCACCAGCAGCTGCACCCCGAGGACAAGCGGCTGTGAGTTCCCAGAGTCTTCCTGCCCCTCCTCCCCGGGCCGAGGGCGCGCTCTGCTCCTGACCGCGCTCCCGGAACCCCGCGGCCCTCGCCCCGGCCCTGGCCCTACCCCGCCTCGCCTGCTGTGCCCCGCACCGACCCGCGCGAGCCTCTCTACAGCCCCGGAACCCAAGCCCCAAGGCTGACTGGGGAGAGTTTACTTTTACCCCCTTAAACTACGTTCTTTCCTCCGGCTCGTCGCTCTGAGCTTGTTTGCCGGGCCGGCAGGTGGCATGCTTTGCCTCTGCAGCTTTACGTGGGTTTGGGCGGGGTGGGGTTCGGGTCGCCGCTGCGCTGTTGTGGGGCTGCTGGGAGCGTTCCTGGAAGACCCAGACTGTGCCTGCAGTCTCGGGACACCCGGTCCGCTTGCAGACTCGCGCGCCCTGCCGAAGTTGGAAAGTCACTTTTTGCCGTGTCCTGCGTGACTTTTCCCCGCATGGCGCGTGCTCGCATAGTAAATACTTCTGTACGCTTTTTTTCCCCCTTAAAATGGAATTCACCAAACACCTGTTTTTGCAGGATCAGATCAGCTGTGAAAGCGTGTCTTTCTGAGTGGTCCGCAAGGCCCCTGCATTGGGCGGGCTGAGCCAAGGGGTTAAAGCAAAATGTCCGATCTGAGCTGGGACTTGACAAACAAGGTTCAGAAGTGACAACCCCCACCAGCGCGGTGCTCCTCCCAGGAGAAAGTGGAGACCTGCGGCGCGCAGCGCCTCTCCCTTTCTTTATAAACAGTGTTTGGTTCCCACATGTGCGAACTCTAGGTGGGAGAGGGTATTCTGCAGCTTGTTCTTCTTAATCGCCCTGGGGCTGCATTTTCGATCTGTGCTACCGAAAACACTCCAATGACAAAACATCCCAGGCCTTTGGGTGAACTCAGGTCCTTCCAGGACCAAGAACCAGAGAAAGCAAGGTGCACAGCACAGAGGAGATTTTGTGTTAAGGAGAGGCCGGGGAGTTTTTTGAAGTTAGAAGAAACTTTAAATTCAGTATTAACAACTTTGGAATTTGTGAATATTACAGGGCTTTGAGTCTAAGACTCACTGTCAGGCTTGCCTAATAACAGCTAGGCAAAGCACAGAGGTTAGCTTGAGGGGGACGGGTTGGGCAGGTGGTCTGAGTTTGCAGGCCTGGCCAGCTGCTTACACATTCTTTATCTCTGAAATAATTGTTAAGCTATAAATCTGGAATGAAAGGTGGTTTCTGCTAATTCAGTTAATGGATGATGGTTAGTGTCTCTGAGTACAGCATTGTGGAGAAGCGCATCCACCCACACAGAGGATCTTGGACTTGTTGGTACAGAAGTGATTTTGATTCAGTGGGGAGGGATGCATTCTCTTCTGCATTTTTTGTGCACTAGAGGCCACCAGGATCTTAGCTTCCCTGTATGTGTACATTTCCAAGCAAACCTGTGAAAGGGGCCACTGTTACTGAGGATGGAGATTTGCTATGCCCTCTTAGCCTGCAGTCTCTCTCCAAGGTGAGCAGCATGCCTACTAAAACTTGGAGCTACTGCTGTGCTGCCCTGGTGGAACCTTGGCCCTCCCAAGGGTATGAAAAGGCCTGTGCTTGGAACTGTACAAAGGACCTAAGGGGTTGACTATGGGGAGAATGGGTCAGACCATGGGATGGAGAAAAGATGTACCTGTAGGGACTACCTCTAGGACCCAGAGGTGGAACCACATGGGTAGGGGAGGGATGTGGTTCATATCCAGTCCTGACTCCCCACTCTCTCATAAGGTATACTAGCTTCAGGCGTATTCTTGGCCCTCCTTGGAGGATCAGCATTCCTAGTCCATATCATATCCACTGCCACCTTTAACTAAGAAGGGCATTGATGTAAATGACAGACAGAGCCCAGGGGATTGAGACAACTTCTGGTGCAGTTTCCTAAACTCAGAAACTGCTGAATGGAACTATTTCAGGGAACTGGTGGAAAAGAGATCTGAACTTAAATCTTTCTCAGCCACTTAATTCAATTTATTTACTTTGAGCTTTAGTTTTTTTTTTTACCTGTAAAGTGGAACTATGGCTACTGAATAGGTTTGTAGAGAGGATTTATAGCTAACCTACAATATGTTCAGTGCCCACCTCTATGGGTACTTATAAATGGTAGATGATATTGTAACAATGATAAATTTAAAAGCAGTAACTGTTCTACTGTATCTTAAGTTCTACACAAAATGTTTCAAACCTTCTATGATTCTTTTTTAAAAAAATTTTTACTTTATTTTTTTCTTGTTTCAGAACTTCTGTTTGTTTATTTATTTATTTTTTGTGGCCGGCTTAGCCTGCCCTGAGGGGAGGGCTGGTGCAGCATGTGGTGCTGGGGATCGAACTGCAGTCCCTGAAGCCACCTAAGCTTTCCTAAGCAGGCGCTTTAGACCACTGAGCCACCCTGCTGGGCCCCCTTCTATGATTCTAAGACTGCTAAAAGTAAAGCCAAAGTTATTGATGTTTGGGTAATTAATATTTTAAACTGTCAACCAATTTTATGAAACCCATGACAACTTAACTTTTACCTTTATTGATTAGACTCATGAGAAAAGTAAACTTACTAAGCAAGGTACTTTGAGGCTGGAGTAAAATCTCGCAGATGTATAGGAATATCAGACAAATGCACTATTAAAACCCATCATAGTTTATTGTTTTTGGTGTAGGGTTTCACTATGCAGCTCAGACTCATAGCAATCCTCATGTTTCAGCCTCCCCCAGTGCTGGGATTATAGGAGTAGGACAACACACCCAGTTTGGGTTGCTGGTTCAGCATGCCTGGGGGTGGGGCTGGTGTAGCATATGGTGCCAGGGATGCAACCCTGGCGCCTGCACTGAACATCAAATTGAAGTGGGGACTGTAAAAGTCTATCCAGGTTTTTAGGCTGTATGTTAAAGAAATTTCTTACTGCAGAAGGTAAATGGTCAGCTGAGTGACTGAGATCAGAAACTGAGCACCTCGAGGTCATAAATTTCTCCTCTGTAGGTAAGGTTGAGTCATCCCAAATAGAAGATCTATTGGTGATGACTGGGTGTTTGCATCCAGTGAGTCATTGCTCACTTCTGGTAAGAGGTGGCTAGGTATATGGCCCAGGGCAGAACCTGGCAAGGAAGGAATGTAGTGGTGGTATCTCCTGCAGCCATTCTTGATCAGTCCCAGCGTTCATTTTTTTGGCGACACTCTCTGATCACCATGCTCTTCTAGAACCTTCTCAGGCCCACTGTTACTACAGCTTTTCAGTCACGCTTTGTGAACCAGAGATGTCTTGTCCAACTGACTGCCAGGCGAAGCTAAAAGTTGTGAAATGTCTTGTCCAAAGTCTCATAAGCATAGACTTAACTAAATCTGGATTTGAACTTGGTATTTCTGACTCAAACTTATGCCATCTCCTGTAGGAAAAGTCAGAAATCTTCAGACCTGGAGAAATTGGCAAGCATTTGAGTTTTGGAAATGTACTATGCCATGTTGATTTATTAAACTGATTCCCATATGGGTCAGGGCTATCTATATGAACAGTGGTGCCTTAGCTGTCTTCCTTATGGACTGTTAATCCATCTGGCGGTGGATCAGATCTGAGTCTGTCCTTCTGCAAAGGTCTGCTCAAGTGGGACTCACTAGCTGGGGAGCAGAGCCCTGTCCAGGATGTATACCCAAGTGCTCACTTCCCTGCATTCATTCACATGGGGCCACCTTCCAGGAATTGCTGTGTCACCTTGCATCCCAGGCATGGAGAAAAAAACAAATGGGCAAGGTGGCTTAAAAGAAATTTAAGATTTTGTGAGAAAGCAGATATAGACAAGTTTAACTTTAACACAGCCTAATGTGAGACCATGCAATAATGACAGGATTCGAAGAAAAGGGTCAGAGTATTTATATAAAATAAATAATGTCAGGAAAGACAGGTTAAATGTTTACAGGATATGTCCTCAGTTGCAGGGACAAAGTTATTCTGTATTCTTAATTAGCATAGATAATTTTGTGGTTGCATGCCTAACAATATATTAAGATTTAGTATAAATATTCATGAGTTAGAGAGTACAGGAAATATGACACATGGTTCTCTAAGGACCTTAGCTCAACATTGTTACTTTGGCCATTGTGGCCAAATAATTCTTTTACATTTCCAAGAGGAACAGTAGCCACAAAACGAAATAATATTATATAGCCTTAGATGACAGGTATATGACCACAGGGCAGAGCCCTTTGCCCTTAGCCAATTGTCCTTGTAATAGTGGTTAGTGCTGAGTCAGCCAATATTAACACAGACATCACCTTTCAAGAATTTATCTTCTAAAAAAAAAAAAGAATTTATCTTCCATACAACAATTTCTTCTTTACATGTTGCTAGCACCTGTGTCTGATGCTTAACTATTATCCATCTTCTTTAGGGAATAATCTAGTTTGTCATAGATGGCTTAAAGGTTATATGAGGGTAGTGAGCTTATACTCATTTTCCTGCCTGATAGCATCTAGTATGCATCTTGCAAATACAATGGAGTCATATCATACACTCAATTTAACTTGTGAAATCAACTGTTCCAGCTGAGGATAGAGGAGGGAGAAATCCCTGTACTTAACCCTTTCCCTTTGGCCCTATTCAAGCATTGGTGTCTACTGTCCAAAAGAAAAGGGAAGTTTTGGCTATAATGTGGAGAACGGTACAAGAAGTTCATGCTTGGTTTTTGAGTTTAAAGAGCCAGGTGCTAGCTAAGGAATTTTCATGCATGACTTTTCAATTACACTTGACTTTTGCCCTAAATGCGAACTTTAGAATTTAACCCCAGAAGTATGAGTTGACCTGTGACACAGTGAATGCTCAGGATTTACTGCACTGGTTGGTAGTTAACAACCAGCTAGGAAAGCATGGTTGTAGAATAGGGCTCCTGAAAACAGCCTGATAAGAGCCTGGGGGTCACTTGGAAGTAATCATGGGGACATTTGTGGTTTAATTGTGGAGGCTTTAGTTATTCAAGTATGGTAAAGGAGTCTTGGGGATTTTAGATAGAGTGGTGGGGAGGCTGCACATTTCCTCTACGTGGAGATCCAGAAACCTGAAGAGCCATAGAGTGGGGATCTATTGTTTATGTAACACTCCCACCAGGCTCTTGGGAGGATGTGTCAAGTATTGCTGGAATAGGCAGGGAGCCACTACCAGCCCCCATTGCCTGTCTTCCCCTTCTGGGTTTAGGTACAACTCTAGATCAGATAATTCTGTCTGCAGTGAACCCATAGGTTCATAAATGTCTGCTCATCAGGGTGACTACTTGGGAGCTCTGGTTAAAAGTAGGGTTCTTGGCTCAGTGTGGACCATTGCATCAGCTTCCGTAAGTGTGATCCAAGATGCTGTCTCAGTTTTGAGGTAGGCACACTTTCCCATACAACATGTGCGGGGTTAGGCAGCACATGTTGTAGTGGAAAAGAATAGACCTACAGTCAGCCAGTTTTTTCACTTGCTAGCCATGGCTCTTCAGGACACCAAGCAAGGATAAGCATGCCTTCTGCTAGCTCTGGCTGGGAATAATCACTGTAGTCTTTTAAAGTAGACATGGAAACTCAAGCTGTAAGCAGTGAAGTGGCCGTGGTGTGTTGATTGGAGTTAATCCTTAATCTGTATCCTGGGCGGTGGGGGGGAAATCTATATCCTCTGTGCTTCCCAGTTGTGCTGTATGTGTGTTCCTCCTTTTGGTTTGACTGTGACAATATTTAGCTATACATTTTTCCTTTTTTGGATTCAGCAGTTCCCATATGCTAGAAGGCACATCTCAGAGTCATATCTTGTAGCCATTTGTAGCTACCAAGCAATAGATAAATCTAGTGAAGTTTCAGTATTCAGAGGAGTTGAATGGGCAAATGTGTACACAGGTATGATGAGGTTCTTGTCTAGCCAGTGACTGCATGGGATACCCTCAGAGCATGGGCTAGACAGCTATAGGGTGGGCTAATTGGTGAGGAATACTGGTTGTCTGGTTCCAAGATTTTCCTGATCTCTGAATCTGAAAGCACCCTACACCCCCATTCCTCAGAGACTGGGTCAGTCACACTCTACTCAAGGCAAGGTTGATGATTTCTTTTTCTTATTTGTTGTTTGGCCTTAAGGTATGGTAGGAAGGAGCTTGCCTGGACTTGGGTCTGATGATTGTCGATAAAGCTGCCTGAAGTCAGAAGATACATGGCTGAGGGAGGGGTGCAGGTAGTGTTTCCTTAGAGGCTTGCTTATTCAGCTGGCATTTCAAATTCCAAACAGCTATCTCTTAAAACTAAATTAAGAGGCTAATTATTAATGAGTCCTGAAGTAGGCCAGGTAGATGGGCTTTTTACCAGAATTGATCTTTTCAGCCTAATAACAAAGTGGAAAGGCCACCATCGAATCTACTGTCTGGATTTTCTGAGTTAAACAAGACAACACAACTCCAAATCAGTATGTCAACCAGGAGGATAATGCATTTATAGAATACTACCATTCCTGGGCTGGTGTGCAGGATAGCCTCACGCTAGATCCTAGGGTTGTGGCTACCACTGTCCTTCATTAAACCTCAAACTGGCAAAAGACTACATAGAAAAACTTTTAAGTCTTAAGAACGATCAATAAAATGATGAAGGCTGTTTTGAATTGGGGAGGGAATGAGGGACAAGTACCACTAAAAGCAAGTGACAGGGAGCCGTGTGCACCTTCTTAAGTGTTTATTTGCCTTCCGGCTAGATGTATTTTACACATCATACAGTCTGAAGCTCAGTGTTTGAGGAAAACTGTGTCCAATAAAGTGTAAGAAAAACCTTTCAGAGAAATATACTTTCTAAGCCTGGAAGTATGGAAATAAAAACAAACCTTGGAATAATTTAAAAGGGGCTAAGTGCTACAGAGAATAAACAAAGCACAGGGTAGTGCCAACTTACCCAAGATGTGTTTGCTCAGTGATAGCTTTTTGAAAAGTGCTTTTATTTGAGTAGTACTGAGGTTGTTTTGTTTGTTTGTGTGCCTGGGATTCATACAAATACGATAAACATTTCAGATCCAGAGGATGCCACTGAATGGTACATCTAAGCCAAGTACATACTTTGTCCTTGCTGCCCAGGGGCCCTTCGCTCCAGGTTCCCGGCTACTGATCTGGGAGTTTGGCCTTCTGTGGTCCTGCGGAAGCACTGTGGTATAAGTTAGCTCGAGGATGCTAACTGAATGAATTGAAGCCAGAGATAGAGAGTGGTTGCTGCAGGTATTAGAGGGCATCTGCCACTCTGAGAGTGCTGAGCCCGTCTGTTCTCCTTCCTCCCTGGCTGGTGAGGAGAGTGAGATGTCCTTCCTCAGCCTATTCCTGTTGATATGTGAGATGGCCGTCTGGCCTCCTTCTTGCTGGCTGCGTGGTTGCCTGTTTCTGTAGAGTGACGGTATAACATAAGACTCACCTTGTTGGATTTGCCAACAAGTGTGACTTATGAATATTCTCTCAGAATGGACCTTGTTTGTAAGTTGAGGACTTACTGTGTTAAAACAGTAAAAGTCTTCTAGATACAGTGTGCACATCATGCAATCTGAAGTGCAGGTTTTTTTGAAAAGCCATGTCTGATACAGTAAAAGAAAAACCTTTTAGAGAAATATGCTTTCCAAGCCTGGAAATTTAAGAATAAAAAATCAAGTCAGTTTGAGGAGAAAAGTACTTTCTAATGCTTGCATTGGTTTAGAGAAACCAATGTTGCTGCTGAGAAAAAGTTGGTAAGGGCACAGAGAAGCAACCTGACTGACCCTCAGGATGATCGCTGAGGTGAACAGGGCTTCCTTCCACCAAAGCTTACCAGTGGCCAGAAACTGAGAAGATGGGTCAGCGTCTGAGGATAAGAAACTGGTGTCTGTAAGCTCACTATTTCTCTGTATTCCTATGTATCGATTTGTATTTCCTGTTGCAATCTAAAATATATAGGGAAGGGCTGGCATTTTGCTGATAGCTCAGTGGATTGCCTGCAAGCAGGTGCAGGGCAAGGGGGTTCAATCCCCAGGCCTGCAGTGCTGGCCCCGCCCCCAGGGCACACTGAGACAGCAATTGAGACTGAGCGTGGTGGCACAGGCCTGTAATCCCAGCTCTTGGGAGGCTGTAAACAGGCAGATCACTACGAGTCCGATCTAGTAGTGAGACCCTGAACACCAGGAAGTTTTCCACCCTACAGATATTCACTAAGAACATGCTGGAAATGCAGTTTGGGACAGAACAGGATGACATCCCTGCTTAGGTTCTGATGGGGGAGAGGAACAGTAGACATATATTATTTTACATGGTAGTAAATCAGACAGAGAAAGTGAAGTAGACAGGATGGGAATAAAAATGTGTATGGAGCAAGGATTGTTTTGGTAGTAACACAGCCAGGGAAGACTTGATTGAGAAAGAGAGCTGAAGGGAAGAGTGTTCCTGACAGAGAAAACAGCAAGTACAAAGGCTTTGAGGCAGAATCATGCATGCTTAGCATGTTCAGAGAAAGTCTCCTTGGAGTGGCCTTAGGTATCATTTTATTCTTGAATGAGGTAGGGCCATTGGAGAGCTCTGAGAAGACTGGCAAATTCTGGCTTAGATTTTGAACGGTTTTCTTTCTCTGCTGTGTTGAAGTTCAACTGTATGAGAACAAGGATAGATGTGCAGACATCACTCATTTAATGACAATTTCCATGCCTATGACTCGGTCATTAAATGAATCAGTCACCAAGTGAGGAATGGTATGTGGCATATATATTGAATAATCAGAATAAAGAAATTGTCAGCTTGATGGCTTTGATTTTATTTGTATAATTCTCAAATGCTGTTCTGTAATATATAATAGAACATAAAACTAACTGCTATATAGTACAATCAGCAAAAATTATGGTATTACATAAATGTGCATTGTACCGTACAAATAAAGATAGTTGCTAGTCTGAGCAGCAGGTCCTACGTCCAAACAGCATCTCAGTCATGAGTCTGAAATATTATCAAACAGGCCATAAAACAAGGAATATGTGTAGTGGTAGTGATCAGGTTCCTGTAATAACAGATAAGCGATGGTGTTGACTTGGACTAAGGAAGTTAGCAAACCTGGGAGAAGCCATCAAGTTCTGGATGTATTTTGAAAGTAGAGTCAGCAGGATTTCTTGTAGATGAGATGGCCTATGAGTGAGCGAGGCAGAGTGGAGAGAAAATGGGTCCAAGGTTTTTGGTCTGCCCAATTGGGAGGATGAAGCTGGGTTGTGGTTTGGAGGGAGATGGTAAGAAGAACATCTGCCGAAGGGAGCAGGGGAGAGTCTCGATCCATTAGGTCTGAGGCCGTTAGACATGCCATGGAGTTCCTGAGGGACAGGGGATGTGTCTGAAGCTCAGGTGAAGGTGTTCAGATTGAAGATACACTTCTAGATTATCCTGGAGTGATGAGGTAAATGAGGACTGTAAGAGTTAGGGAGGCTGAAGAATGCTAGTAGGGCTACAGGAGGACCAGGACCAGGAGTGGTTCTGTTCTGGAATCTACCTGGTGAAGGTGTTCAAAGAAAGAGTGAGTGGCAGAATTGGGGGTTTTGTGGGGGAGGGATGCACAGACAAGGGGCTGGCTGGGAAATGGAGTCAAGAGGGTTTTATAAGATGGGAGTAAATTACGATGAGCTGGTTTGTGCAGGATGATTCAGAAGCAAAGGGAAAAGGACTTCCTGCAGAGAAGGGCAGAACTGGGGGTGTGACGTCTGCCTGTTGGTGAGAGGACTCACAGTGGCATCCTTGGAGCACAGGCAGCTGAGCCATGAGGCTAGAGGATGGCAGAGCACTCAGGCGCAGGCGTGGCCCAGTGTCCTGGTAGGAGGGTGTGGATAGTTATAGATTATTAGCCATGAGTCATTCAATACCAGTGTGGAAGTTTGCCTGGAAGGAGTTAAGCCTTCATTCAAAAGGCTGCTGCATGGATTTGCACCCCAGCTCCTGGCCCCCTCTATTGATTAGACATTTCATTGGTTGTCCTCATCAGTGAAATGGAGGTACTAATCACCCTGGCTCAAGGGTTGTAAAGATTAGCATAGTGCTTGGCACATCCAGTAAGTATTAATCTTTATTGCTGTGGGTCCCTTAAAGTGAACTATGATGTAGTGCCCGGACGTCAAGGAAGTTTTGTAAGTCATCTTTGCAGTCTGGTGGACAGCAGAGTTACCCTTTGAGCATCTAGTCAAACATGATGGTGGGGGATTCCAGCTGGAGCTGGGGGACAGTTCACACTCAAATGGGAACCCTAACGTTGTTTGCACAAGAGAGGAAAAGGAAATACGGGACCTGGACAGAAGAGAAAAGAGCAGCACTGTAAAACCACTTGGCACTCCCCATTTCCTTAGCCTCTGTGGGAGCTACAGAGAGCCACACCTTTGGGTCCTGCTGGATTCTTACAAGGGAGGAGTAGAACATGCTTTGCTGGTGCAGTGCCAGGATTTGGTGCTGTCTCTGCATATCCTCAGGCAGACAAAATTGGGCTGTTGAACAGGTGAAGTGAGCTTGGAGACTCTCCGTGTGGCCAGGTTGACTGACTTTCCATTCATGTCATTTATTGAATAAATAGGACCCGGAGGGCCATGTAGATTGCTCAGTGGTCTAAGTGCCTGCCTAGGCAGACACAAGGACCCAGATTCCATTCCTGGCACCATGTGCCACCCCAGCCTTGCCCCCAGGCACGCTGAGTGACCACCAAGACCAGGCATGGTGGTGCATGCCTGTAATTCCAGTGCTAGGGAGGCTGAAAATAGGAGGACCACTATGAGTCTGGGCTCTATAGTGAGACCCTGTACCAAGTATGTAAAATTTAGAAATAAAATAAATAGGGCATATGGTCTTGTCAGGGGTGTGGAAAGGAGGCTCGATTAGCATTTTAGGTCCTAATGCACTGTCAGTTTCTAGTCTCTTTGTGTGTGTGTGTTTTACAAACTCCACGTTATAGTGCTGGATAAGGTATGTAAATTTTTATGTGAGACATGGAGTTTTTAAAGACTTTACAGCTATTGGCAGTAGCTTTGTGCTGTGTCCCCATAAACGTTCACGTGCTTCCACTATTGAGTGCTTTGTGAAAATGTTCAAGAGGCGCTGACCAGTCCTGCCTTCTATGAAAGGGAGACCCAGAGTTGTCAAGGATCAGCAAGTTAGTGCCCGTGTGGACCCAGCTAATGCCTGACTCACCTAGCGATCTGCCATATATGTCTGCCTTTTTTTGAACCAGCCCAACCCCTGAACTAGAGAAGGGGGATGGTGACCCATCTTTCCAGATTATTCTGTGGCTTTCCTCCCAACTGCCACATATGTCTGTGTTTGGAGTTAAAACTAAGGCCTCATTACCTTGCGCTTAAGGTAGTAGCATCTTGGTTTTACAATGTTTCCCACATAATAGGCTAGGCTTGAGAGAAAATACACAGGAAATTTGGTCATATCTCTGCCAGTTGAGACCCTTTAAATGACTACAGCACTTTTTTCGACTGAGTCTCAGAATTCCTTGGGTTGACATTGGTCAACTTCTACATATTTTGGATATTTGCTCTAAGACTGCCCCTCTGTCATCCTCATCTCTTCTAAGTGTACAGTTCAGTAGCTTTAAGTAGATTCACATTGTTGTGAACACCCCAGTACTTAAGCTTGTTCTGTAGTGCTCAGGAATAATGGCAACCATTACTGAGCCAAGCTTTAACTCATTGCTAAATATGCTAAGTCATCTGGTATTATGTTTTAATGTAGACAGTAGCCGCAGAGCTAAGTTTAACAAAGTTAGTCAGACATTATAATTCAAGTTAATACTTGCTTTTCCTTACTGATAAAGAATGGGTATTTAGTTGAATTCAGCAGTGGTGTAACTGTGGGTTCTTCATAGCATCCTTTGAGAAACTAGTTTGTCTTGATGAATTTGTTACTATGTTAAAGAGAAAATGGTAGTGGATAAAAAGGCTGGCCGCCTTAGCTTACACATTTGTCTCTTGCTCCTTAACTCTTCATAGCTTTAAAGTGAAACCGAGAATGACTGGTCTCTCACCGACCCTGAGGCTGGGCTCAATAGGACAGTGACACATTTAGGGATTGAAGTTCAAAAGGAAATGCTGGTTTGCTCAGGCCGACACCTGTTACAAGAAGAGCTGTCCTCTGTCACAAGGCTACCTTGGCTTGTCTGCCTAACACTCCTTCTTCATTAGCCCCACTCAACCCTGCTTCCATAGAGCCATATTTATCTGTTACCTGGAAGCAGCTTTATATGTCTTTATTCTTTTCCTGTCTATCATATTATTGATCCTTTAGGACTACTTTCTTGATTGTCTAGATCTTAGTGGGCTGAGTTTAATAAAAATCCTTTTGTTCTTACTTGTGTTTTCATAAGGATACTTGTGCCACACTGCCCAGAAGCTGTAAGCATAATAGTTCATTGAGGGCTGTAGATTGTGAAGCCCCCAGAAGGCAAGGAGCTGGTTCTGATTCATCTGTGCTCACTTAAAGTCTTCAAGTGAATCCTGACACTTGTCACTCCTCAAGAAAAGAGTATGTTGTAAGAGAAATATGAACCAAAGGTGTAAGGCGCAGGTCCTCTGTCCACAGAGTGTGCACAATGGTAACACAGTACTATTACTCTGTATTGCATTTGAAACTATTTACCTGCAGAAGTTGGGAGAGAAGCCACAGAATACTCTGGAAAAGTGGGCCACCAATCCCCTTTTATAGTTCAGAAAATGGAGACCCAGAATTTGTTGTTGTCATGTGGCCAGCTCCTGAGAGATGTTTCCATGATCTCCTTCATGTCCAGAATTGCTTCTAGTTTGTTACCTGCTTGGGCCTCTGCACACACTCACTCCTCAGTCAGCAGGCCTCCTACCCACTGCATCTCTTTTTCCTGATGCATCACTAGGAACTTAAACATCTGTCCAAGCTCACCCCAACTTATCTAGCCCTTTGTCCTAGAGAACTGCAAAAATGCTGAACACTGAATTGGAAACTGGGCCTAACTAGCCCAAGTACAACTCCAGATGTGTCTGAGTTCTCCCCTATTGGTGACCACCCATCCTGTTTCTTTTTTGAACATAGAGTCCTGACTCCTTGGCACACCTGTCATTCATTGCTTTAGATTAAATCAAAGGCGAGGCTCCTGACTCAGGCCTTGACTCACTCTGTGCTAGGCCAGCTCCTCCCTGGGAGAAGTGGTAGCTGCAGGCAGGTTCTGCTGTGCTTGCCACATTCAACATGAAGGCATTAAGGCCTGAAGGCTATTTGCAAGTAGAACTTTGCTTTAGCTCTGGGTATTGATACTTGCCCAACCTAGACTGATCCAGACCCTTGTAAAAAGAGGCTATGAGAAATGAAGAGTGTTTTTTTCCAGAGCTGAGGATGCTCTCAGTACCTTGCAATTTCATACAGTTCCTTTAATCAGTGCCGTTGCGTTTTGACTTTGACCATGGTGCTTTGTTAGAAAATTGGTCTTCTGTAGCCATTTGCATTTCCTTTCAACCTCTGCTTTACATGACTCTTTATTGTCATGCCTAGATTGCCAACATCGTGCCTGGTGCACAAGTAAGTATGGGTTTATGTGTTTTGAGTAGGTTGTCCTGTCTCTGGAGTGGGATATAAAAATCAATCTGGTTTGTTTGTCAGTAACTGTCTGCGTAATGGTAGCATGTGTGAGCTTGTCTTATGCACTTACAAGGTTTACTTCTTGACTTCTGGCCACGTTTCCCTCTATCACTGTGTCATTTGCTTTGTAAGACTTTCATTGACTGACCGAGTCTGTATTTTAAATATAGTTGCAGAGTTGTGGAGTGGAAGTCATTCATGTTTGGTCCACAGTCACCTTGTTCTTTCTGGAGGTAACTCAGTGTTTGATCAGATTTTTGTGAATCCTTCTTGGGGTCCCTGCTATGGCTTAGGAGGGACTTGTTTTGGAGAGGTTCTTGTGTCGAAGGTTCTGTGGTGATCCTGAGAGATAACGGGACCCTTAGGAAGTGGCCTGAAGGGACGTCATTAGGTCACTGGAGGCACTCCCTTGGAAAGGATCTATGGGATGCTCGTGGGACCCAGGTTAGCTCCTTGACAGTTGAGTCGTTCTAAAAACAGTAAAGCCTGTTTCCTGAGCCTGTCTGGCTTCCCTTCTCGAGGTGATCTCTGCATATGCTATGCCAGTTATGTTGCCATTAGTTAGAAGTCTCTCCTTAGAACTGAAGTGATTAAGAATCTGAAATTCCAGACTTCAAATCCGTGACCCTAAATCCTTTTTCTTTGTAAGTACCCAGATTCACATATTTTGTTGTAGCAACAGCAAATGATCTAATGGCGTACCTCTATATTCATAAGCAAAAGTGTATGCACATTTTTACATGTAGGGTAGCATGATGCATTCTGTATCTTGTCTTTTGTTCCTTGTGACACATTTATGAGCTTATTCTATATGGCCTTAGTATCTTCCTTTAAAGATGAACCAAGGAGTTCAGTCAAGTAGTGAGATCCTGAACACCCTATAAACCCTTCCCTAAAATTAAAAAAAAAAAAAAAAAAAAAAAAAAGATTTGTGGTTTATTTAACTAGGGAGAGTTGTGGAGTGGAAGTCACTCATGTTTGGCCCATTTGTTCTTTCTGGAGGTAACCAGTATTTGATCAGATTTTTGTGAATTATTTATTTAACTAGCCTCAATCAATACTCAGGTCATTTCTAATTCTTGGCTGTTCAAAGCAATGCTGTAGCACAAACCTTTGTACCTCTGTGCTTCATCTTGAGTGGACGATCACTTCCTTGTGCAGAGCTAGGTGTTGTCTTAATGAGGAAGACAGATTCTATAGGAGTGGTTGACCTCCGCCCTCCCTATCCCAAACCATGTCCTCTTCTGCTGCTTTACTAGTTGGTAGACCCTTACTACAACTAGAGCTGATAGCCTTCTAGAAGTGCCCCCAAACTGTTGGATTCCATATGGCTGTGGCGAGTGTGTACTGTTGAATTTAGAATGGCTGTGGGAATGTGCAAGAACATGAGCAGAGCTTTCTCACCGTGTTTGTGTTTACAGAGTCCTTAGGTGTTATTTCATTTGGTTCTTGGAATACCCTATGAGAAAATATAGATAGAATAGTTTCTGGTTACTCATGTTGACTCAGGTAATGGAGAAACAGCTGCAACTTGAGCCCATCAAGACTTGTAACCCTTTTGGTATTTCTGATTAGGGTTTTGGCCTCCTAGTCTGTTATGGGGTTGAGAAGAAGGTCTGCTAGGCTTTCCGGAGATAGTAGCTGCCATCAGTGTGTACCATATTATTCCAATAATAACAGGTCCAAAGAGAACTGATTCAGAGGATACCAGAAAAGTGATACTACTACCTAGAAAAGAAAGGTGTCCATTCTGGATGTTAAGTAGCATTGTTTCAAACTGCTCAAGTGTCCTTCCTCATCCTCATGGCCACCCTTCCTGTAGGAGCCTCTGTCCTTTCCCACATAATTTCTCCCAACAACCTAGCAACTACGGAGGAAATGTCTTGTGACAGGCTGGGCACAGTTCCAGCCCAACAGCACCATCCTCCCTGAGTAATTGGCTCACAAGCCATGCTGGTCCCTAAGTATTTTTGATAACTACCAAAGTGTACACATAGAGTAGTAAGCAATAAATGGTTACTATAAAACTTAAGTTTCTATAAATATTTATATACAATTTTAAAAATTATATTTCTTTTTTAGTTCACAGTACCTTATTTATAGATCTAGCTTTAAAAATATAATGTCAGAGACCTCTTCTCTTTTGACTTTGCCTTTTGCTGTTTTTCCCTTTCTGGTTTATAAAAATATGAGGGTTAGAGACCCGGGACTCACTCTTGCTGTTCTGCCATTGGAGACTAGAGCCCCAACCGCTGGTCCAAGATGACAGTCCTTACACCCTAGGCAGGTGATGAAAGGAACGAAGAATAATCGAGCCAAAGGCACATGCATACCATCCTTTAAGGAAAAGTCTTAGAAGCTGGGATGGATTCACCTTCAAGTGTTCCACGCGACAGGGTGGAGCTGTGCGGCACATCTAGCTGGAAAGGGAGGCTGCTAGGAGCAACCCCTACTCTGGGTGGCCCAACGCCTCGGCTGCAAAAACTTTTAATGTAGAAAAGCAGAGAACTGATACTGGGCAACAGCCAGCAGTACTGGCACAGCTACTGAGCCTGTTGTTTCAGTTACCTCACTTATAAAATAAACTGTGTGATCGTATTAATTTCCTTTTCAAAACCCTGAAAAACTTGGATTTCCTAAACTCTTAGAATAGCAGAATGAATGTGGCAACCAACCAGGTATAAGCTCATTAAATATATCTTTTGTCTTCCTGGTTTTCATTAAAAATATTTTACAGGAACACAATGAAGCTCGAAAAGTTACTTTTTCAAAAAAGCTGTGAGGTACCTCAACAGTTATTAGGAGAGGGGATTATTTTCTTAGTCACTGATAATATTGATGTATAATACTTGGCATGTAACACCCTACTTGGTCACTGCATATTTGTCTCTAAAGTTACTGTAAATGGTGGTCCCCAGGCATGCTGTGAAGGCCAAGGGTGGGACCTCAGTGCAGTGGACAACTCAGAGACTTGGGCTTCTTGCGACCCAGTTCATGGAAAGAAGTTGGACTTCTATGAAGGAAAATGTGAATTAGCAACTTAGAAGCCAGCTATCTGATAATTTGGAAGTGCTGGAAGTGAAAAAATGCCACATTGACAAGCAGCTACTTTTAAAACTGAACAAGCAGTGTTTCTTAGAGACAGTCATCATTACTTGGGACTTTTTTTTTTTTTTTTTCTTTATACTGTAGTAGCCAGCCGGCAGTAATTTTATTGCAATACTTTGAGTTATGTCTTAGTAGTATGGTTGCATGGTCAGCAGAATAAATCCTGATAGGTAATGATTTTATTCTTTAAACTGATTATAGATTTATACCTATACTTTATACATTTTTATAGAAGTGGATTTCTTGGCCATTTTAAATATAGGCCATTGGTTAATGTGATTTCCCCTCATTGTTGGTGCTAATGGAATTGAGATGAAATTCTTATTGTTGGGAGATAAGAAACCAGGGCTAGTGAATCCAGGGCACACAGAATATCAATTTTAGGGCCAGAATTCTGTCCCTGTCTCATCTGACGACTCATGCTGGTGTGCTGTTCAAGGACTGAAATTAATGGCTGATGTTTCACTTATTTTCCCTGGAGTACCTGGTAAAGATTTCTGAGCTGGAGTTTTGAATGCTGTGGATAATTAAAAAGAGGTTTTGCCCTGGATGTTCCTTCATGCAGTGTTAGCCAGAGACACACGTATAGGAAAGAGCACAAGTCAGGTGAGAACTCACACTCTCAGGTGTAAAAGTCACACTTGCCTAGTTCCTGGAACCTGGGTTTTAGTTCCAGCATGCTCTTTCAAAGGAGACAAGAAAAAAAAAAAATCTTAGGGCTCCTGTGACACAGATCATAAAGCACTTAGTGGGCCTTAATTAGACCCGACCTCTTGTAAATAAATGTTTTTTTAAGGGGTTAATCCAGATGCTTTAGTAATTTTTATTAAACCATGCAAAAAGTAGACTGGGAGATTTAGTGGTTCTGAGTAAGAGCTAGGAGCTCCAGGGAGCATTGGGCATGACTTCAGGGCTGTCACTTAGCAGCTGTGTGACCTTGGGAAAGTTACTTGTCCTCCACCCTTGGGCCTACATTTGGAATAAGGGATGGTGGGTGGTGTCTACCTCATGAACTTGTAGCCAAGCGTCTTGTATATTTCAAGAACATGGGAGAGGATAGCTGTTAGTGGACTATTATGAACAGCTTGTTTGTCTTAATTTTCAGGTAGGGTGTTTTTCTTGGTGATTTCTTAGAGCTACCAGAAATCTAGTTTTTTATATGTGAAGCATAGTTCATAGACAGAGAGCTCAGGCTCGGAACCAGCTTTTTGTGCAAACGTGAAAACTCCATGCCAGGAGGTGAACATTTTTGTTCCACTGTGAGTTTTGGCTTGGACTTGCCCAGCTGGATCAACCAGTTCGTGTAATTAGATAAGGTTTCGAGTTTTCTCGGCCAGTCACTTTTGAGATTATTGGAAAAAAAAAAAAAAAAAAAATGGGCCTACATTCCTGCCCTCAAGGTGTTTGCAGCCTAGTTAAGTGGCGATGAGAGAAATCCCTGCCAGGGAAGTTTTCCTTGGAGAAGGTGCAACTTGAATGGGGGTCTTGATTGATTTTAGATTCCAAGAAGTGGTTGGTAAGAAAGCTTGTGCAGGGTGATTGGGATGAACGGACACCCCATTTCTGGGGTACACTTGGAAAGTGAGGGGTAGGGCTACTTGGCATGGGTGGGTGGTTTCCAGAGGTTTTGGGGAGAGCACCGTACAGTGGGAAGGTTGTGGGGCTAGAATGAGAGAAGGGAATGTCTGGGCCTTGGGTCCTTCTTCTCCTCCCCCGCCCAGCTGCTGAGACAGATTGAATAAAGTATATGTGAAGGACTTTGTAATTATAGATGTCCTACGAATGTGAATAGTTAGTGTACTATGTATGTTCTCATGGCTGCTGCCTTTCTCTCCATGAAAAACACCAGGATGCATGAGTAGTGTCTACCTAGGGTTACAGTCATCCCATTTATAGAATCTCAAGCATGTGCTCGGTGCTACTCTAGGTGCTATATTCAGGAGTCAGGAGTCTGTACCCATGGAGCTGGGGCTCAGTGGAGTAGCATCATCTTTGGTATGGAGATAGTTAAGTCCTATTTAGGTTGGATGTGGGAGAGCTTTTAGCTTGGGTCATCACAGAAAGGCCTCTCTGACAAAGGGGACAGGCAAGTTATCCCTGAGCGAGATGAAGGCTACAGCCCATGTGGAACCAAGCCAAGAGTGCTCTGAACTATGCAAGCAATTGCAAAGGTTCCAGTGGCCATGAGGTTGGTGTATGGGAAGGACAGAAAGAAGGGCCCCCTGGCAGGTGTGCATGCATGAGGCTGTGAGCCTGGAGAGGCAGGTGAAGGGCACTGTCCACTCAGTCACAGCCACAGAGTACAGCAAGCAGCGTTGGCTGTGATGCAGCTCTGCATCTAGGAAGAACAGCAGCTGTGCCATGGAAGATGGGCTGGGCTCAGGGATAAGCACGGAAGCAGGGAAGTCAGATGACTCTATGCCATCCACTGTGATCCACGGTGGATGTCACTTAGCTCAGCAAAGGAGTCACTGTGAAGTGGTCAGATGCAGAGTAAAAGATGCAGGTAGAGCCCATGGGATACATGAATGGAGATACACCCAGAAGGAAGGAAGTTGACAATTTGGGGATTTCCCTAACCCTAACATTTTTTTCCATAACGGGAAAGTCACTGGGGGCTCGGCTGGGGAGACCCTGAGCTCTATTCTGAACAAATTAACAGGGGGAATGCTAAGTGGAGAGGTGTGGCAGGCTGTAGTGTGTCTGAGTTTGGGGTTCAGAGAAGAACTTTAGGCTGAAAAGAGGGATATTGAGGGCCATTCCTGAGTAACTGTTTCCAGCCACAGAATTGGGGCCAGGAAAAGGTCTTGGGTCTGAGGCAGAGCCAGCCTGGGTGAGAGTACATCTGGCCAATGTCAAGTGACACGTATGTCAGCCTTGCTGCCCTTCCTTCAGCCATCTAGTCTAGTTCCTAACTGAATGGGATTAGAAGGCCAGAAGTGAGGCAGATACAGGCAGTGCCAGCCACCAACTGTTAGGATCCTGCTCCTCTTAGGTACAGGAAGTGAGTCCAGGATGTAAATCCATTCTTGTGGGGCACAATAGGAATGAGCAGAGTGGACACTGTGGCTAACTTGAAGGCTACACAAGTATGGCTCCTCTCTAAGCTTGGCTTAGAAAGGAGGAAGAAGGCAGGGCGGGTCCTTCTGTGCTTGGTGCCCTCCTAGTGTGTTTGAACTACGAAGCAGTATGCCTGCTGCTCATTCTCACTGCCCACCCCAACAAGCTTGTAACGGACTGGTTACATTTGTGTGTTTTACTTTCAGAGTTGCCCCCTCTGCTGCTCTGCGCTGCAGCAAACTTCGAATAGTGTACCATTTTCTAATCCTAAAATTAGACACCAGAACAGAGATCCTACCCCTCCCGCCAGCCCTCATAGTTTTGAAATCACATGGTACTTAAAGATGTATGTGTTCTCTTGTCTGTTTTCCTTCCTGCACTTCTACCTGCCTGATTTTTACATATGCCATGCACAGAGGGGATTGGATTCTGTTTCAATGGGGCTTTGGAATTTGAGGCAGGAAGAGGTAGAATGAAGTCAGTGTCTTTGTCCAGCTTTCCTTGGCCTTTCAGTTCTTCCATCCAGGTGGTTAATTGGCAAGATGGACAGGTATGCGAGGCCGGCTCCTCGCTGGCCGTGCTATCTGTGCAGGCGCTCTATGAGCCTTCAACTATGTTGCTGTAAAATGTGGAGTTCAGGGAGAGAGGACTGAGTTGGGCTCCTTGAGCTCCTCTGGGTGTGAGGACTTGGTGGGCAGCAAGCCTGCCAGGGGTGCCAGGCCAGATCACAGCAACAGGCATTGCTTGTGCCGATTGGGAGATGCTCAGATTGATGGAGGAGCTGGGTACGGGGCAACTGCCCTTTGAGAATTGGTGGTATGAGAAGTACGGGTGAAGCACCTGGAATGCAACAGGCAGGTGTTTGATCTGGTGGAGTCCAGGTGGACCACAGGAGGCGGCGGCAGTGGTGGCGGTGGCAGCAAGGGTGCAGCGTTTCAGAGTGGCTCCAGCCAGCATTCCTGCTGTATTTATTGATCCAGAAGTAGCCGTGTGAAAAGCATTAACACTATTAGCGCTGCTAACATAAACCCAGAATTAAAGTGGGTATGGAGGCACAGCCCTATAACACCAGTACACCCACTGGGGAGGCTGAGGCAAGAGGACCACAAGTTTGAGTCCTTCCTGGGTAAGTTACTGATGGTGTTAAGACTTTATCCCAAAATAAAAAAACAAAAGGGAGGGAGGTCCTGGAAAAGGATCTAAGTTCAATCTCCAGTGCCTTAAAAAAAAGAAAAAAAGAAAAAGAAAAACAACAAAAAAACCCCAACCAGAGTCAAAGTTCAAGGTTCATTCAACAAGATGGCATTCCTCCTTAAGCTTTCTCTTAGAACCCCTCTCCGCAGCTCATTTTGATGTTTGCTATAGGTAACAGTGGTGCAAGACAGGTAAGGGTGGCCACCTTTGGAAATTTGCCTGCCCCTCTTGGGAGCTAACTGCCGCCAGGCAAGAGGCCTGCTCCTTTATGTTTCTTTTAGATGCGCTTTCATGATGCGGACATAATTTGAGTGTCTCATTTCCAGGCAGCTTGAACTGTAGGTGGTACACTCATGGCCACACTGTCCATGTCACATTGGAAAGTTTTTTGTTAACTTTATTAGTAGAAAACCCAATAAAAGTGATGGGATTCGTTTGTACTGGCACTGGTTGAAGCCCCTTAATGGGACAGTCATGTGTGTATTGCTGGTGGCTCCAGGCAATGGGATCTTGTTAAGCAGCGGGGATTGCTGGAGGCTAAGAACGCTGAGCTTTTCTAATAAGTCCAGTTAAACCTGGAAGGTGGGTCCAGGGACAGGTAAGTCAGAGCAGTCATTTAGCAAGGAGCTCAGAAACACCTGGTGAATTATCTGGTGAGTGAATGACTCCACAGAGTGTGAAAAGGCGCAGGCTCAGACTGGCTGCTTGCCTCTTAGTCATTTTTACCTAAAGATTTACAGCCAGGACATGTTTAAAGCAGTGCTTGTCTTTTTTTTTTTTTTTTTTTTCTTTTTTTTTGTATTTTAGGGAAGAGTCAACAAGGTATTCAGGATCTCACTACTAGATCAGACTCACAGTGATCCACCTGTTTACAGCCTCCCAAAAACTGGGATTACAGGGGTATGCGTCACCATGCCCAGTCTCACTTGCCAGCTCAGGGTGCTCCAGGGGCGGGGCCTGCACAGCAGGCCCAGGAATTCAACCCCCAGCCTCTGTGCCTGCTTGCAGACACTTTAATCCACTGAGCTATTTGGCTGGCCCTTTAAAGCAGTGCTTGTTGATCATGACATATTTATGTGAAATTTTCCAAAAATCCACAGTACTTTCTTAGATGGACATACTGGTTCAGTGACATTGGGTCCAAGGTTAGATGCAAGGGCACTGGCAGAAGGTTCCCACCCCCCTTTGACTTTTTGACAGCTGCTTTTAGAAACAATAGCTCAAAGTTTCTCAAAGCTTTTAATCTCCTGTTGTGATTATTAAAACCGGACTTTTTCTCAGTGATGTAATTTCCTTGGCCCATGACTCATTTAAGCATCCTTTAAGCACCAGGCACCAAGCTTGGAGCCAGGGTACAGCAGTGAAGAGAGGTAGCCCTGGCCCTAGAGCTGACCTGGTGAAAGAGAGCATGGGTTGAAGCAGAGCCTGGGGGCCCAAGGAGGATCCTAGAGAGAAAGAGAGAAAAGGTGTGCAGAGGTCTTGGCCAGGAGAGAGCAGTGGCTGGAGGAGCATGAAACAGGCCCAGAACGGCCAGAGGGTCAGCCCAGAAGGTGCCCTCCAGAAGTACTGGCCTCAGGGTGCTTTCACCAAGGCCATCATGAGAATTCAAGTGCTTGGCATCTTCGAGAGTAAGACAGTGTGGATTTCTTGCTGCATAGACAGAATGCTGCCCACAATTAAGTCCACCTTACCCGGCAGATTTGGTGGATGCGTTAGGTTGAATAGGAGAGGGGGACTGAGATTGTGAGTTGACCTTAATCAGGAAACTGATCTTGGATTACCCAGGAGGGATCAAAGCAGTGACCTTTGTAATACAGGAGAGGGAAGCAAAAGAGCTTTGAAGGTGCTGCGCTTCTGGTTGTGCAGATGGAAGGTGCTGTGGACCAGGAAAGCAGGCAGCAGAGACGCCTGAATGGACAGGGAAGCAAGTTGTTTTTGAGCATCTTGAGAGAGGAACGCAGCTCTACTAACACCTTGGTTTTGTCCTGAGGCCTGTGTTGGACTTCTAACCGAAGCAGCTGCAAGGAAGTCAGTGTTTGAAGCCACCAGGTTCATGGTTACTCGCTACAGCAGCAGTAGAAGCCCAGTATGCCTGCCCTGCTCAGCATCTCCTGGCCTGGACAACTGTGACACTGAGTCCCTTGTCCCTGCTATTTACAAAGCAGCGGAGAGTGACTTTGAGCCTTGCACCTCTGCAAATCACATCCCTTCGGTGACTGAGCTGTGATCGTTCCTCAGTAAATATTTGTCAAAGACCCGCCATGGGCCTGACCCTGCCCTTGGAGCTCAGGGTTAAGTCTGTGTTTAAAACTGGTGGGAGACCTGCCCTTGTTGAGTTTCCTCTGGGCCCTCAGCCCTGACCCCAAAAGAGACTGGCAAGGTGGGCATACCAGAGACAGACACCACACCAGGCAGTGAGTGGGACGCAGCGACAGAGTTAGGAATGGCAGTGTCGTTTCCTGAAAAAGCAGTCAGTTCCCTGTCTTAACTGATGGTAGCAGGGATTTATCTAACATGTTCCTATATAAGTACATACCTCTTAGGTTACTTCGAAAATTTCATTTAGGACCAATAAAATAAGACAGGCTAAATGCAATAATGTTTGCTAACATGGAGCCCATGATCCTTTGTAACTTTCTGTGTTTGCAGGTGTACTTTTAGGTCACCAAATAACCTTTCAACCAAATAAGAAAAGTAGTCATTCCATGTAGTAGTTAAAAAGCCTAAGAAAAAAAGCCTAGCTTGGATTGTTTGTCTGATAGATTGAACAGAGGCAGAGGCAGAGGCACAAGGCTTAGGTAAAAGCATGAGCAAGTTTTTTCTTTTGCAGCACTGGGAGTAGAAGCCATGACCTTGTGAGTGCTAAGGCTTAAAGCATGCTAGTCAGGGACTAGCAATCCTCCTTGGCTTCCCAAGTAGCTTGAACAAGCTTTAATGCTGCTGCTGTATCTCACAGAGTTGGGGTTGGGGTTGGGGTTGGAGTTGGGGGTAGGGGTGGGGGTGGGAGGGGAGGAAGTGGGTAATCCATAATTTGAGAGAAGGGAAGCAAAATACTCCAGCAGTGTATGCAGGCTGCCATGTCCGCCAGCAGCAGCCAGGGGGTGGTGGAGCAGTGGGACATTGTCCGAAGCTACTCATCCTTGAAGGTCAGGCTGCCCCTCTCTACTGGAGGAGGGATAACACTTTTTTATCTGTAATCAGTGAACATCTGGAGTGTCACCCTGGGAGTGAGGTGATAAAGTGTGGTGCTCTTGCGGAGTTCAAGCTGCAGCTGTGGTCACATTGTACAGCCTGCTCAGTGTCTCAGGCTGGGGTTGCCCTTATCACGTGTCCTTGCAGTGTGGGATACTTTAGAGTAAAAAAAAGAGGGAGTGAGCATTGAGCTCTCAGACAGTGGGTGTGACCAAGAACTATGCTTGGAAAAACTGGCTCATGGCCAGCCCAGCTGAGGCCTGGGACAGTCTGATGGCCAAACGTGACCTTGGTGGGGATGCCTCAGGCCCCAGAAACACTGCCTAGCATGCCTCTCCCACGCAGGGAGAGCTCTGACTGAGGGGTCTAGAAAAGGTGTTTTCTTTATGCCTCCTAGTGCAAAGCAAGATTCTCTACCCCCAAATTATGGCTTCTTCTGCTTGAACCCTGACCAAATCTTCCTCTGAGAGCAGCTCTCTTGGTCACTGCATTTTGAATGAGTTTTCTTAGGAACACATCTGATGAAAAGCACTTCAGCCTGTGGAAGCCATAGAGGTTAAAGTTGCTCTCATTCAAGTTGTTGGCATTCGTTACTAATTTCTTGGAAGTCAGCACCATAATTGTAAATCTCGAACTTTATACATTTTACAATGGTTTGGAAAACTAAGACAAGCACTGATCTCTGACAAGAGTGATATCAAGGAAGCATATGGGGTTTGAATGACATTGATTCCTGAGATACACATAAAGCATTTCCAGCACACTTTTAGTGGAACACAATTTTAAGTGTGTGCATTACATGATCCAATGTTGTCTATCAACAGCGTTGGTGTTGACCCTTCCATCCACATACCTACAATGTCAGTACACAAGTTAGCTGGGATTCCCTGCAGCATCTTTCCACCTTACTCTGAAAAGCTCATCGCACACGTGCAGTCTCTGCAGTGTGTGGAAGGTGAGCAATGATAAGAGCCGCTGAGATTGTGATCATGGCTGGGAGACTTTGGCCTGCAAAGTGGAACATGAGGCTAGGGTGGAAACTTAATCTCATAAGAAATGATTGGGTGGGCCAGCAAGATAGCTCAGTAGACTTAAGCACCTGCTTAGGCAAGGTTCAATCCCCGTAACAAACACATGCCTTGCCAGCCCCGCCTCTGGGCATGCTGAGCTGCCCACCAAGACCGGGTGTGGTGACGCACACCTGTAATCCCAGTGCTGGGGAGCCTAAAACAGGAGCACCATGAGTCTGATCTGTGTAGTGAGACCTTGTACCAAATGCATTTAAAAAGAAAAGGAAAAAAAAAAAAAAAAAAAAGATTGGGTTTTTACTTGTGGTTCCAGATGGCAGACTGGGTGCTTCCAGGCCCCTCAAGGTTCCTTAGTGGCTGAGAGATTACAAAAAGGCAGAAGGCACATGGGATGTGGCACCTGACCTTGACAGGGAAAGTACCATGGCCAACCCCATTATTCGGAGGCTGGAGAAATGATGGCTTCTGTGATGCACTCATCCAGCAGGGCAGGGAGCATGGGTCTGAAAGTAACAACCACCAGATGACACCATGATTCTGTACCTCTGCTGAGTAGCGGCTGCTGGCTTTTAACACCCTGGCCAAAACCAACCAAAGGCCCTTAGTAATTGCATGTGTGTGTGTGGGGGGATGCTGCTATGAACATTATTCTATAAAGCTAAAGTTGATTATAATGCACAGAAATACAAGAGAGTAGGTTCTTACAGAGGTAGAAAAAGCCACATGATACCAAAAAAAAAGAAAAAAAAAAATCACTGAAAACACCACCTAATACTTGGCTTCTAGCGTGGGTGCTGGCCCTCAGCCCTAGTCCCTCCTCCACTGGCATTTGAAGTGTCGCACCGTCTGCTGCCCAGCTGCCTGCGTTGAATCCAGGCATCTGCAGGCCCAGCCCATGACTCCCTTTCAGAATTCCTGCTGTGACATTCCAGTCACTGCTGACCTGTTTCTGTTTGATGCTATAGGAAAATCACAGTCTTCCTGATGACAGTGACAGGGTGTGTGAAAGCCCAAGCATAGAGGCACCAGAAGCTGCCTGAAATAAAAACAAGGATTTAATAGCACAGGCTCTACAAGCTATAAGGGACCAAGTGTTCATTTTCAGGCTGAGCATGTAGCTCAAGGGTAGCGCCCACAAGGACTCGGCTAGCAAGGGCTCTTGATGCGCATGTGCAAGGCCCTGGGTTCCAATCCTAGCACAGCAAAAGGGAGTAGGGGAGACAGCTTTATAGGGACTGAGTCTTCCTGTCTTCTACATATGCTACTAAGGTAATAATTAAGAAAATAACTCAAACAGAAGGAAACATAGCTCCCAAGTCCAGGCAGGGAACGAGGATAGCGGTGAAGGGGTGTCTAGCCTGGCCCTGTACAGTAGGTGAGAGGAGAGGGAGGGTGTGTTGTAGCAGGAAGTCCAGGGCTCTGGGAGGGAAGTCTGAGCAGTCAGTCTTCACTTAATGCAAGCAGTGATTGGAGCATGAGTAGTTCAAGTCTCTGACAAGGGCATAGAGCAAGAAAGAGCAGTGCAAAATGCCAAGAAAAGCAGAAGTCATGGTCCAAATGTGAAGCACACCAGGTGACTGTTCGAATGTAAGAAAACCAAGGATGGTTTTGGCATCTATGCATGGCATTAATCTTTGTTCCTTATTAAATATTAGGCATAGAGTCTGAAGATGAGTTTAAAATAGGAATGACAGCTTCCACAGTAAGTCCCCTAATTTTTCAGATCTTTATTTGGACAAACTAAGGGGTTGTGTTTTAAATGAAGCAATAATCGTGCCCTTGTTCTAGTGAAGTGATATTTCGTGTTTCCCGGGACCAAGTTGTACCACTAGAGGCAGAATCTTTAATCCTTGAGGAAATGAATTATTGCCAAAGACAATGAAGCAAAGCTGCTATTGTCCATGGAGTTTTAAAAGCAATGTAGTGTTTTGAACTTTTGATTGAAGTTGTTACACGGACGAGCCCTCCTTGGGGGAGGAGCTGAGTGTATGAAAAGGAATTAAGCTTATTGGAAAAAGCTTGAAATAACCTGCAGTTATTGATAGCATGGTTATGAGCCTTGCCTCCTTGTTCTAGATTTCTGATCTGGATCCTGAATCCTGAATTGATGCCATACCTTCAGTTAAAGTTACATTTGCAGAGTTAGGTTCTTATATTGGCTTTTACTGTTTCCAGAGTGTATTTCTTACCCTTTAAGAAGATTAGAGTTTTTTCAAGTTTTATGTTTTGTTCAGTGTAGCTTTCAAGCTTAGTGGAAATGCTTGGATGGCTCTTGTAAAGGCAACTTGTAAAGTGATTTCTTTTCCTATTCCTTTGGGTGTCTTGAGACGATCCAAGCTCAAACCCACTTGTGCCTACATTTATCATTGTTCTATTAACCCGACACAGGAATACTGTGGACTTCCTAGATGCTGCTCTGTGACTTTCCAGCCACTGCCCCCTACCAAGGCATGATTCACGTCCCTTGGGCCGGTCGCCACAGACATAGAGCTGTTCCTATAGGTCTGGATTCCTGCATCAGATTGGGCTGCTTCAGAGAATGATCTGGAAAGTGTGGCATCTGTAGCCCTAGTCCTAAGAGCTGCCATGGGCATCCTGGTGCTGCCCAGAAAGCACCTGGTTTTCAGACTGTACTGCCTGGATGACCTGGGACCCAGCTCTTAGCATCAAAGGGCACTGGGAAGAAAAGAGAGAAAGCTGGGATTTGAGCAGATGAGGTGTTGGAATGGGTGGAGAAAAACCCACTCTGCCAGTGCAGGAGCAGCCGGACTGGTGCCTAGCTCCTAAAAAATTCAGATTAGGAAGCAGGTGGCTCGTTCCCTGGAGTCACTGGACACAGCTCTGCTTTTGCTTATTTGTTCTGCCAGAGATCACCTTGACTATTGGATTTTGTGACCTGCATTTAAGGTTGGTTCCAAGAAAAATTTAAGAACTTTTGCTTAGTTCCCGAACTGGAGAGAATTCAGGGTTTGAGAATTCAGGTTCTGCCAGCTGTAGTGTGACTGCATTTACCTTGTGGCTCTTCCTTCCTGTGACTCAGAGTCTATGGGATTGGTGCTGCTCCTGCCCCACAGCATGGCACATGGAAGGGCTGGACGCCCTCTGCTGGCCGTGCCAGCTCGTCCCCTGCATCCTGGGTATGTGTGTGGGGTGGGGCACTTTCTCCAACCCTCCTGGGACATTAAGATGGTAGGGGACCAGGCTGGGGTTCTAGTGAACCCGAGAAGGCTGAGCCCGAGCAGCAACATGACAGCTAAATGGTTCTCTGTGGGTGTGCCTTCATTAGGTTGTGACATTCTCATTTTTCACTTGTCTTTATCCCTCCAACATCCCTACTGTTTGCTGCTGTGGGGGGGGTCAGCCTTAACTGCAGTAGTCACCACATGAAAATGGGAAGACGGCCAGCAAGAGCTTGGTGTGGACCATGGGAAACCCAGTGGCCACATTGCCTGTCACCAGCCAGCACACGAAAGTGAAATATCTGCTCTTTGCCTGCGTGTGCTAGCTCCTGGTAGAGGTACCAAGGAGAAAAAGGATGGAGAAAGTGGACACGCTAGAAGTACTGTCTGAGTCAGTGGAACAATCTCCACAGCTTTTCACATTGCAGTAAACCTAGGAGACCCTGTCCTATGGAGGGCGGAAGGAGCCGAAATGCCTAGGGCTCCCTCGGGCTCCCTTGGGCTCCCTCAGGCTTTTTGGCCCTTCTCCCCAGCTAGACTTTCTCCAGTTCTTGCTGTGCCCCACACCTGGCCATCTTCATGCCTGCTGACATCTCTCAGTGACACTGTCCCTCTCCACCAGGTTTTGGTTGTGGCCTTTCCAGGCACTGACCTCCCTGTGGTTTAATGGCTATTTATACGTCAGGCTTCCCTAGGCTACAGTTTGAGCTTCCCTAACCATTGATTACCCGACCTGGAGGGCCATTCCTTTGTGATCCAGATATTGAATGAGTAATTGAATGAATGATCTGCTGGGGTAAACAGGAAGTAGCCCTCCCGCAGCTGTAGGTAGCTTAGCAGCCTCCTGGGAGAGGAAGTGGTAGGGAAGACACTGTAACAACCATCTCCTGTGAATGTCCCTTCATTACCTTTACCCACCCAGTTGCAATAATGCTCTGCTTCTTCCTTTGCTCAGCTTCAGGGAACAACTGTTGCAGTATTTCATCACTGTACGTTTTACCCTCTCAACTAGGTTGGAAATGTCCTTCAAATCCTGAGTTTTGTTTCCTAGGAAACGCTTAAAGGAATGGTAACATTGCCCAAGACCTTTTCTTCCTGGCCACCACCTACCCAGCTGTGAGGTTTTAGGGCAGGCGTTAACTTCCTTCCAGGCCTTTGCTCTCTGTGAAATTAGAAGGTGGGATGGAGGTGCCGTCATACCAGAGCCAGCATCCTCTGATTCTCTGCCTCTGGCCCAGCCCCCTGCTCATCTCTCCTGGTACCAGGCAGGGTCCGTCCGTCCTGCCTGTGCCAAGTAACTAGATTTACTCATCTGCCAGCCTGGGAGCTCCTGGAGTCAGCAGTGGCATGACCAGCATAGATAGGCATGCGGTGGTCTTCGCAGAGCCCTCTGTCCAGCCTTTTCTCTGCCTCTACTGAGAAGCTGTGGCACCAGCAACACTGCCTGGTCCCAGAGTCTCACTTTTGTACCTACTGTGTGCTGTTTCCTTCCTTCAGGTGTTGGACTAATTTGGTGGAGGAAGCGGGTTGTGCCACTATCTAGGCTTCAGGAGGAAGGACAGGGCTGGGGCCACCTGATGGTACAGGAGCCACACTGCCTCCAGGCTGCACAGGGCATAAGCTGGTTTTGAAAGTACATGGAACTCTTTACTTAGAAGAATTTTTTTTTTAAAGTTTAAACAATTTTTATTCGTGTATTTGATACAGGATCTCGCTATGCAATTTAGACTCGTAGTGATCCTCCTGTCTCTGCCTCCTCAGTGCTGGGATTACAGACATGTGCCACCATGCCTGGTTTCAGGGCTGGCACTAGCATGTGGTACTGGGAATTGAACGCGGGTCCTTATCCTTGCCAGCTGAGCACTTAGACTTATGAACTATCTCCCCAACCCCGGGATGAGTTTTTATTGGGCTCACAGACTGTTTGGATTACTTGTTTTGTTTTCCTTTCGCACTTGAACTTCTGAGTTTCTCCAAGACCAGGAGTGGCTTGCATTCTCTTATGATAGTTAGTTGTTTGTCCCTTCCTTTGTTCCCAGCCCTTTTCCCAGCTCCAGCCTTATTTCCAGCACTGCCACCCTGCCAACATCTCTGTTGAGGCAGCTGTGGGTTTTCTGTGTTCTGTTAGGCAGACCCCAAAGACTATACGTTTAATGTGAGGAAGAGCCGTTGTGGCTGGAAAACAATGACATTTTTCAGGATTAGGAGCTTAGAATCCAGGCTCCTCTGAACAGCAGCCCTGGGTGGGAGGGAGAAGGACACTACCCGTGTCAGACAGGAGGATAATACAGGAACCTGGCGGAGACAACAGGAGTGCCACGCAGGCAGTGACCCGAGGGGACACCACACTTTGCAGTTTTCATGTGTGAGTTATTCACCAGTAAAGCTGGGGAAGAAAAAAAATTGGCTTAGAGAGAGGCCAAAGCTGCCAAAGGGAGTAACTCAAGTTGACTTGCGCTTTGCAAAGGTTAGGTTCTAAATCAGTGAATAAAGCTCTGGAGTGTAGTCAGATCTGGGGAGGAGTCAGAATTACCTTTAACAACACCCAAGAGGCCTTGTGATAGCAGTTGGCATCTACCTGCTTAATAAATGTGAGCATCTTTATATTGCCGTCCTTGGCACAGGGTGAGGGTCATGTTCTATGAAGAGTGTCTTCCATGCACCACTCGCACCCAGCTGGCGTGCTCAGCCTGAAACGGGCTTGTCTTCCCTCCACTCCTGTGCCTCTTCCCTGCCTCGCTGAGCCATCGAGCCCCACAATGCTCCCACCACCTCAGCTGCTAAAAATGGGTGGCCAGCCTCAACAAAGAACATGATCACGGTGGGTCCTGCTGAATTTAAATGCTGTCCACAAATTCACTTCAAATCAGCACATTCTCTGCTTCCTCACCAGGTTGCTTGTGGGAGCCCCTCGGGCAAAAGCTCTCCCCCGTCAGAGAGCCAACAGGACCGGAGGCCTGTACAGCTGTGACATCACCTACCGGGGACCTTGCTCACGGATAGAGTTTGATAACGATGGTGCGTTTGTCTGCCCTTACTGTGTTCATTTGGCCAGCCCACCCTACCTGCCCATTCCCAAGGAAGGAAAGGGGTGCAGACATTTTTTTCTTGCAGAGAGGGCCTCTTTTAATAGCATCAGTCTTGATTCTTTTTTATTTGTTCTGCATGCATTTCCTTTCTAAATCATGCTGGTGTGACTCTGCTTTAACTAAAACGATGTGTTGATGTGGCCACCTAGTGGTCTACCGAGATTATACAGGAGGCCGTTGAAAATTGACAGCAGTAAAGAAAATCAACAGCCAGATCTTGTATTCAAGCAGCCAAAAATTATCACCTGCTGTTAAACTTTTCTGGGGAAAGACTTATTTTTATTTGGTGGTCTTGGGGATATAGCCCAGGGCCTGGAGTATGCTAGACAAGTGCTGTATCGCTGAGTTATATCCCCAGCCCTGAAAAACTGTCTTAAATATCAGGTCACTCTGCAGTGAGGGTTGACCAGTGTGAAAAAAACAGCCCTGCTGTCCGGATAGAGAGAGACTGGATTTGTGAGGACTCGGAGTACCTGGGAGGGGCCACAGTACAGGCCTCTTAACGTCCATTTTGCCAGATTCCTGTTGGTTGAGTAGAGTCATTAGTGTATTAGGAAGCTACTACCATGCCTAATTTATGTTTGGTGCGGGTCCAGCATAGCACGCCGGGAATCGAACCCGGGTCCCTGCGTGCGCCTAAGCAGGCGTTTAGTCCACTGAGCTGTCTGGATGGCCCTTAAGTACTTTTTTGACATTGTTAAACATATAAACTGCCGCCTGTGACTCTATCTGAGGCCTTATCGCCCCCTATCTAGTTATCTCACTCTTCTCTCTCTCTTTTTTTTTTTTTTTGTGAGACCAGGGTTCGAACTCACGACCTTGCACTTGCCCAGCAGGCACTTGTGCCTTGGAGTTATCTCCCCAGCCCAGTTACTCTTCTCTCATTGTTCAGACAAATACCTGGCACCCTAAATGAAGTAAGGAAAGGATTATTTAGGTCATAGTTACTGAAGGTTTCAGTCCATACTCAGTTGGCTCCAAGGCAGAGGGGCACATGGCACAGGGCAGCCGTTCATGGCAGCAGTGCAGAGCAAGAGTAAAGGGAGCAGTATTGGCACCAGAGGCGCAGAGAGCAAGTCTGCCTCCCTTACGTTGCATTCAGGCTGTCTGCCCCAAGCCAGGTGCAGCACTCACACCCACAATCCCAGCACAGGATCATGAATTAATCGCGAAGTCTAGAAGCTGCCCCATGAGTGCAGGCGGCTTTTGGGGGCAGACAACTAGACACAAACTCTAACACTAGTGAAGAAGATGGAAGGCGCTGTTATTCTGCAACAAACTGGGAAGTACAGAGAGAAGCATTTTTTTTTTTTTTTTTGTTAATTTGCATGGTAGCAAGTCTTTGGAGACTGGATCTTACATGGTTACCATGTAGGGCTCTGTCCTTCCTGCAGACTGTTTTTCGTTTACCTTTAAAATTAAACCCAGGTCCTCATACGTGCTGAACTCACATGCTACCACCGGGCTCCATGAGTAGAATTTTATGCAGGTTAGTAGTACCTGTTCCTAGGGCCTCTTGAAAGAGGTGAGACATCCTGGGATGTTGGGATTGAAAGGCGTTTGGAAACAGTTTCTTATCTTTTTGTTCTCCTACTCATATCCTGCATTTGTTTACATCCTGTGGTGTGGTTTCGAAGTGCTAATTGTGTCTGTGCAACCTGTGTTGCTTCCCACAGCCGACCCCTCGTCGGAAAGCAAGGAAGACCAGTGGATGGGGGTGACAGTCCAGAGCCAAGGTCCTGGGGGCAAAGTGGTGGTAAGTGTAGAGAAACGAGCTCGCATGCCTGTTGTGTGCCAGCACTGGGTGACCACCCGTGGGGAATACACATACTAGCAAACTTCCTGCTTTAAGCAGGAAGTGATGTCCAAAGAAACCTTTAAGAAGGGCTTATTTTTTTTCTTGAATCTTGTTACTTAGTGAAGTAGTAGATTCAGAGGCCTTTTGTAAACATCCTAAAATTCCAGGTGGTCTAAAAAAGGCAAAACAAAAGTAGACGTTGTTTCCATCTTACTTTCTAATTTAGAGTAAAGAAAGGGGTGCTTTGTTAGGTGGATTGTGTTAGGTGGTTTTGCAAGTGTTTCCAGGTTGGAGTATGATGAGCTTTTTGTCATGCTTTCAAAATCTGGTTGCACTAACAAAATTTACTGAGAAATTGGAGAAAAAAGAATGTTAGTGAAAAGTGAATTTTTGTACTAGGGGTGGGTACATTGTAGGAAATTGAGTTGGATGCTACACAGTGATCCCTCACTTAGTGGAGGTTACATTCCAGACACCCCCAGAAGAAGTGAAAATCATTAAAGTAGCGACAGTTATATTTATTTTATCATTTGTATATATTTTAAGTCTTTATCAATCCTTCCCACACTTGTAAAGTTTTCCAACACCTTTAAAAGCGCTTCTAGTGTTCTCAACCATTTTCTGAACTTGTAAACCTATGTGATTTTAACGACATACATATACTGTACAGTACAGCACAATCCCACGATATGGGGAAAATCTGCGAACTAGCAAGGCATTACTACTGTACAGTTGTCTTTAAAGGCCCAGGTAGTGTTTGGGGAACTATAAATAACCCCTGTAGAAATTATAGACATTATTTCATCTCTTCTAGCAAGGCAGTTCTTTCTACCTTTAAAAACAAGAACAGGTAAGAAGTGATTTCAGAGTTCAAAGTAAAAGTCAGGACTACTACAAGGACAACTGTGGGTAGAAGAAAATACCTCTGTGGAAGTACGACCATGATTTCTGTCTCCAGAACATATGTATGTTCACATTGATATAGAGATACCTCTGTTAATTAAGAAAAGGAGAAGGGCTGGCCAAATAGCTCAGCGGATTAAAGCACCTGCCAGCAGATGTAGGGGCCAGGGGTTCCATCCCTGGCTCTACTGGGGCACGCTGAGGCTGAGATGACAGTTGAGACTGGGCGTGGTGGCACACACTTATAATCCCAGCTCTTGGGAGGCTGTAAACAGGTGGATCACTATAAGTCTGATGTAGTAGTGAGACCCTGAACACCCTATAGATGCATCCCTAAAAATAAATAAGTAAAAAGAAATTTAAAAAAATAGATAAATTGCCAGTGAGTGCAGACTGGCATACAGTGTTTGGATGGGAGCCCGCCTCTCTGAGAAGCCCCCGGAAGTCCTCTTTCTCCTGAGCTCCTTAACGAGCCTCTTGAGGGAAAGGTTGCTGGTTTGGGGCATGGATCCCAGCACAGGGATGTGTTTAACTATCCTATTTAGAATTAACATCTAACCTCTTTATTATTGACAGTTTCAGCAGTAACTTTTTAAAGAAAAAAGCAGGTTATACGCATGAGTGGACACTTTTATTCTGTTCGCAGACATGTGCTCATCGATATGAGAAACGGCAGCATGTCAATACAAAGCAGGAGTCTCGAGACATCTTTGGGAGGTGCTACGTACTGAGTCAGAATCTGAGGATTGAAGATGACATGGATGGAGGAGACTGGAGCTTTTGTGATGGCCGATTAAGGGGCCATGAAAAATTTGGTTCTTGCCAGCAAGGTGTAGCAGCTACTTTCACTAAAGATTTTCATTACATAGTGTTTGGCGCTCCGGGTACTTATAACTGGAAAGGTATGGCATTTTTATTTGTAGATATGTGAATATCTTTAAAATTTCCATACTATGTGGTGATTAAGCACATTTCAAGTTACAGTGTGTTGTCAGGCATTTGTATAGTATAAAAGTGGCACTGTTAAAATCTCTAACAGAATACTCTGGTTTCTCTTCAGATTGCGTAAAGCTTTCACTTTTTAAAATCTCTAACATGATAAAGAACAAATGATACAAACATTTTGGTATTAATTGTCGCCTGATTATAGTACTTTGGATTACTATAAGTGGTTATCTTTTTTCCATGGTGATGTGACAAGTCATTTCTCATGGTTTATGTTTGTCTGTTTTGTGGGGCTAAACAGTATTGATCTTAGAACTGAGACCATGATCTTAGAACTGAGGATTAAGTGGTGTATACAGGGAACATGTGTAAACATGGGCATTTCTTGAGTTGTACATTATTTTAGAGGAACATGCTTCTTAGCATAAATGTGATAAAGCTAGAAGGACGAGTGACTGACAGAGTGAGAATTCAGAAGTGATAATTTCAGACAATTAGAGGAAAAGCTCCATAATGGTATTGTCTGGTCACGGTGGTAAGTAGAGAGACCCTGGTGGGAGAGAGGGCAGGAACCCACATTTGATGGCCAGGGAAGCCTGCTCACTTCCTGCAGTAAAACTTTTCTGTAGAAGTTGGATGTAAAAAAACTACCATAAGCAGAGTTTGTTAAGTTACAGAGGCCTCCGCTGGCACAGGAGACCATGCTATTGACCTGTTTGGATGCATTAAATTTATAAATAGTCTTATTTTAGCAAGAACAGATGCTATGTATAGTAAGATGAAATGAAGCACCCAGCATTATGTATATTTTAATTCCTAGGGAATATCTCTTACCTGTTTTATCAAGTCTTACTTAAAATGTTGCCATTTTTAGAGTCATATTGTGATTTGTGCTTACTGTATGAAATCTTTTCATTGTAAAAATATTTAATCGTTGTAAGAATTTTAAAAAGGATTTTTGAAGAGGAAAAAAAAGTCAGCGTATTTCACATTCAGAATACAGAAAAGAAGCAAGCAGGGTGTGGTGGTGCATACCTGTGATCCCGGCACTTGGGAGGCTGAGGCAAGGACTCACTCCTTGCTGTGAGTCCAAGGGCAGCCTGGATTACACAGTGAGGCCCTGCCTCAAACAACCAAGCAATCAAGAAAAATTGAGTGAGGATTCCAGATAGCATAAAATAGATGTCATTAATATCAAGTTCATGTCATTTAAAAGATTAATTTCCTGTGGATTTTGTCACCTAAGCAAATATTCCATCTTCCATCTAGTCTCATGGTATTAAAAAAATAGTCCATGAATTAATAGTTCATTGGCCATTCTTAAAAATTACTATAACAAATGTCTTTCACATAAAAATTTACATAAACATGTTTTATAAGCTTAAAATTCACCTCACCCTCTACCTTTTCTTTTTCCAACCTCTCTTCCCTGTACCTCCCTGATAGTGTTATTAGGAACCATTTATTTTATTTTGTTTCATCTTCAATTTTTTTGTTGTTGTTTTTGCCATTTCATTCCTTTAGGGATTGTTCGAGTAGAGCAAAAGAATAATACTTTTTTTGACATGAACATCTTTGAAGATGGGCCTTATGAAGTTGGTGGAGAGACTGACCATGATGAAAGTCTCGTTCCTGTTCCTGCTAACAGTTACTTAGGTAGGAACAAGAGCAGGGGGGTTCCTGCTCTTTCAGACATGGTTTGATTCAACCCCCTGGAAGCCCCTAGGCTTGTAGGCTGACAATAGGCCAGGTGAAGCCAGGGGGGCAATCGCTGTAGTGACCTGGTGGTAACCTGCCAGCTCCCTAGAGTCCATCTCTTCTGGACTTCTTCAAGGGAAAAAGAAACGATTTATCACTAGCAGATTTCTCTGAAACCTGAAGTGGGCTGTTCTCACAGCCAGGAGAAAATGGCTGTTCTGGCTGCCTTCCTCCTCCCTTCAGGCCTCTCTCTGAGATCTTCTTAAGAGCTACACTTAAAAAGTTCCTCTGAAGTCAGGCCCTCCAGGCCCTTGCCTTGTGATTGCCCTTCTCTGAGGGCTGGCCCTGTCTGGACTGGGCTTCCTGTGTCACAGGGCCTGGTGGGTGGCAAGGGCTTCCCAGTCAAGGCTGGGCAGGACTGCTAAAGCTGCTCCGAGGACACCCGATTGTCTAAGTGCCAATTCCTTAACTCCTCAGGCTTGTTTGCATTACTAATGGTGTCCTAAATTATTCCTGAGCATTATGGTAATTACACAAAGGCTTTTAAAAGCTTTAATTCTGGTATGAGTTGACATAAAGAATAATTATGTGCATTTCTTGGAAAAATGTAAAAAATCTTCAAAACCTAAATAGTGACCTATTTTTTGAGAAATGATGAGGGGGAAAATGTGCTATATGCTAGCAATATTACTGGAACAATGGAAGGTAAGAAAAAGGAAAAAAAGGTATAGATGTATAAATAGTTCTGAACAATATGCTCATAAATACACCCTAAGTTCTAACGGTATGCATGAGTGGCAGTGTTAATAAAAAAATACTTTTCAATTCATATGCCCCCAGCCCCCAGAAAAACTTGACACGAAACTAGAAAAGTAAAGTGAAACTACTATTTGTACAGTACCTTTTGTGTTTTGTAGGCCAAGTACTATATATATTTAGTGCTTTTAAGTATTTACAGTACCATAAAATAATGATTATTTATGGTATTCCGATAAGTCCTCCTTTTTTTAAACTAATGGGCAAAACTAGGACCACCAAGCTCAGTTTTCTAGCCAAAGTCACATCAGCATCCCCATACCAAGGAAAGAAATGATTGTGAAATAGAGAAGCCAGGAAGCAGCTAGGTGTGTGACTGCTGTGTTAGTGGCCTTGAGGGTCAGCAGGGGGACTTGGGAGAGAGGGGTTCCCAGTCTGTAGTAGTAAATGTGGGTTTCCCACGTGACATACCTTTCAAGGTAGATATCAGCAAACCAATTTCATTTGAACCAATATTCACCAACACCCTTGCTTCAAATGTGCTCTTTAGGGATTTTGTTTTATGATGGTAAGTATTTAATGTTAATGATCCTAGACAAGAAACCAACACTTTGATCTTGAAGATAGGTTTGCCTGTGGACTTCATAAACAGCTGCTGTCGGAGCATACAAAAATGTAAAAAAGTGTTTTGTTTTTTAATTGCACATATTGGCCACTGTTAGAGTGGATTTTCTCAAAGGTGGATGTCCAAGAAGGAAACCAAATTTATATTGCTGCATTTTGTTCATTGCACTGCAAGCAGAGCTACCATTTCAAAGGATCAGTGGGTTTGGGAAGCAAAATGATCTGCCTGAGGCTTTGGAAGCCGGCAAGGAGAGCAGTGTGTACCAGCTACGGCGGCGGCCTCATCATCTAGTGAAGACAGCAGCCGCACGCCTGTCTCTTACCAAGCATAATTATTTTTTTCTTCAATCTCTTCTGTTCCATGCATGTGTCCAGGCCTGCTGTTTCTGACCAGCATTTCCTATACAGATCCTGATCAGTTTGTTTATAAAACACGGCCTCCCAGGGAGCAGCCTGACACATCCCCTGATGTGATGATGAATAGCTACCTAGGTTTGTGACCTCTGAGATGACAAATTGTCTTGGTCGTGGTCATTCAGCAATTTTTTTTTTATCCATGCAGAGTGTAAATCTCTTTATTTTCTATTTCATTCCAAGTGAAACACACACAAAAAGCATGCCGGGGTTGAGGCTCTCCTACCAGGTGGTTTTCTGAGCCGGATTCAGTGATATTCTCTCCCTCCTCTAAACTAAAGGTTCATCATGTTTTCAGCTCACTTCACAATCTGAGAACTGCAGCAGTAGTGGTGAAGCTTTTCATAAATGAAAGCCACTGCAGAGGGCAAGTTTTTATTGTTTATTGCATCCGCTGCCTCTTGCTATAGAAAGACACACTTTAATTGGGAGAGTTTTGATGAATTTACGTTTACTACCCAGCAAATCTCAATATCTGACATCCTACCTAATGCCTTCTCATTGGGTATTCCAATGTTTTCTGCCCATTCAACAAGTACATAACCAGTACCAGTGATAATTCACTCACTGTTGTACCCAGTTCTCAGATGCTGTGTATCATCAGTCATGGTTCTGTTTGCATGCTGTGTCCGAGAACTAAGGATTCAAAATCATAAAATGCTATCTATGGTATATTGATGACTAGCATTTGTTCTTCACTGATTGCCAAAAAATGGATGCATACAGTTTTTTGTTCATGTAAAAATACAGATCACTGTGTTATAACCCAAATTCATAGCATGCATTCAGCAATGTTGGAATGTTGGAGTTAGGTCCTATTCTCTGTTGGTAAAATGTCATAATCCCATGATAGGGCAGTATCTAGCTTGTTCTCCTTTTACAACAGCCTTGAAATAGGGTTCAAATTGATTAGGATGCATGAGGACTTCACAATTCAATTTCTACAAGCACTAAATACCATTGACACTTCCTTAGAAGTCTTAATATCCATGGAAAGCATAGGTAGCTAGAAGAAGGCTCAGGAGGAGATCAGGGTGGGAAGCCAAAAGTTAGCAGTGGAATTACTAACCATGTACCTACAGAAACACAGGATGGATGTAAGAGGCTGTATTTGTTTTTCTAGGCTTTTCCTTGGACTCAGGAAAAGGTATTGTTTCTAAAGATGAAATCACTTTTGTGTCTGGCGCTCCAAGAGCCAATCACAGTGGTGCTGTGGTTTTGCTAAAAAGAGAACTGAAATCTGCACATCTTCTTCCTGAGCACATATTTGAGGGGGAAGGTCTTGCTTCTTCATTTGGCTACGATGTGGCGGTGGTGGACCTCAACAAAGACGGGTAAGAATGTTATTTTATGCAGCTTATCACTGCTGCTTTGGCTTCTGTCAGCCTGGAGAATAGCTGCTGTCCCAGGTTCACTGGTCCAAAGAATATATTTGCTGCTGGGTTTTTACACGTCCCATTCCCCGCTTCATCCTCTGTATGGCAGCAGACATTCATTATCCTCCGTAAGGTAGAAGATTACATTTAGACTGTTCAGTTGTGTTTACTCACGTCTTAGGACCATGGGTCCATGAGAATTAAAATTTGAAAAAGAAAATGTCAGAAAATGACACCTCCGTGACCCTTTCTTGTGATTTCTTGAGGGGCTGTTAGTGCATTCTGTGTGTCTTATTGAAAGTAGGGACTACTGTCAAAGTCAATACATGGTTGATGTGTGGCTTTTAAGACAGGATCTGCAGAGTGTACACAGTCTCACTGCATAGGCTGGACTCGTAGTGATTCTCCTGTTTTCAGCTTCCCAAGCGCTGGGATTATAGGCACATACCACCATGCCCAGTGTCTCTTTTTGAGACAGGGTTTCACTCAGCAGCTCAGGGAGCCTTAAACTCACTTTGTAGCCCAAGCCACCCTTGAACTCACAGTGATCCTCCTGTCTCAGCCTTCTGAGTGCTGAGATTACGGGAATGCACCATCACACCCAACTATTTGTAGCTTTTGGTAGTAGATGGGAGTGGAATAGTGGGATCTTTGCTGGGCGAGTCTTAACATATTGTGGCTCTGACTTTTGAGGAACTGAGTTTTTACAACCCCTTAGTATTTTTCTCGTGGAACTAATTATAGACTACCTTGCTGTTTTGTTTTTGTTTTTTTTTCAAATATTTTTAACTCATGAGATGTAAATGTGTGAGGTCTTTTCTTTCTTACCTCTGTGTATGCCTTTTGTACCTGGGCTGGTGATACTCTCCCTAAGCTTGTTGGTATTATAGCCAATAGTTTGCAATTCTTCATTATATTCTCAGGTGGCAAGATATAGTGATTGGAGCCCCGCAGTATTTTGATAGAGATGGGGAAATTGGAGGAGCAGCCTATGTCTACATTAACCAGCAAGGCAGATGGAATAATGTCAAGCCAATTCGTCTTAATGGAACCAAAGACTCTATGTTTGGCATTGCTGTAAAAAATATTGGTGATATTAACCAAGACGGCTACCCAGGTAGGTAACATTGTGAGGTGGTTATAGTTGTGGTTCAAATAATGAGTGCTCATGAGATCTCATTTTAAAACATTGTATTGGAATGTTTTTAAAATGTTAACACCTAAGGGTTGGCCAACTAGCTCAGTGGATTAAAGCACCTACAAGTAGGTGCAGAGGCCAAGGGTTTGATCCTCATGTCTGCTGTACTGGCCCCACCCCTGGGGCACACTGAGATGGCAATTGAGACTGGGCATGGTGGTGTGCACCTGTAATCCAGGCTCTTGGGAGGCTGTAAACAGGTGGATCACTGAGCCCAATCTAGTAGTGAGACCCTGAATGTCCTGTAGACCCTTCCCTAAAATACCCCCCCAAAAAAGTTAATACCTATTAAAATTGTCTTGTCAACAGATATTGCTGTTGGAGCTCCCTATGATGATAAAGGAAAGGTTTTCATCTATCATGGATCTGCAAATGGAATAAACACCAAACCAACACAGGTACCCAGACAACCTGGATTTCAATACATAGAACCTCACCCTTTTGCCTTATAATATAACATGTTAAGTTATACTTTTCCTGTTGATCTTGTTTATGAGCCTACAATATAAATATTTATTTTTCAGAGAATTATTACTAGAAAATAGCTTTGAAGTAGATGTATAAATGCAGTGACCTAAGTTTAATTGTAAAATGTCTTAAGTTAGAAAGGCAAAGTACCTTAAAGAATGCTAAATCCTGACAGCTTAAGAGATGGAAAGGATATGTATGTAGATCTTCCCTTAACAGCAAACTAGGGTCAAAACTGGATAAATAGTAGACATTTGTAGTTTTCTGATGAATTCAAACGCCAGACATTAAAGTAGCTTTTAAAAGTAAGAAAGATCTTCTGGAGGACAAGTAGAAAGGTTAGGTTGACTTTAAGTGACTGACTTGAACAGTTGTCACTGTGTCCTTGGAGATGTTATGTGAATCAGACTTTTATGAAGTAAAGTGTATGAAGTGTTCAGGATATTTATAATTTAGAACCCTACTTACAAGTGAGCTCAAAGTTTAGTTCAGAAGAAATTTATGTGTCTTTTTCAGTGCACGGATAAGCAGCTTATTTGTGGCCCACTGTATTCTTTTTTTTTTTTTTTTTTTTTTCCGCCACTGTCTATTCTGATGCCCTGTTTATTTTAGGTTCTCGAGGGTACAACACCTTATTTTGGATATTCAATTGCTGGAAATATGGACCTTGACAAGAATTCCTACCCTGATGTTGCCGTTGGTTCCCTCTCAGATTCAGTAACTATCTTCAGGTTTGTTATCTTTGGCTTTAGTCAAGCATGTTCCAGAGTCAGTTATTCTAGAATTTTGACTGTTGTGGATAGAAACTTATAATACTTGTACCTCAGAATCAAAGACTTGTATGAATTTTGAAGACCTTTTTTTTTTTTTGAGAGAGAGAGAAATACAATGTAAGAGTATATTGTAAAATCCTGCTAGTATGAACTAATCATTGAAATGATAGGTCAGAATGAATGAATGAAAACCTGTACTCCACAAACTTCCCCCCTTTTTGGAGGTGGTTATACTGGTACCAGGGACTACATTCAGGGCTTCAGGTATTCTAAGTCAAGTCCTCTGCCCCTAAGCCTTGTCTTTACAATCTTTTTTTTTGGTCAAAACCAAAATACATACAAAAAGTGACAGTAGAAAAGGCAGAGCGACGGAAATTTCTTTTTTTTTTTTTTTTTCCAATTCTTTTATTGTTTAAATTTAACAATGGTTATATTACATATTTTCATCATCGGATCAGTTTAGATTAATACATATAGGTATATAAGATTGATCAAACAACTAAACATTAACCTTTCTAAATCCACATTACTTTTTTTTTTCTTTTCCCCCTTTTTTCTTTGAAAGTTGACATATTGCATATTGTC
>PVJA010015931.1:14016-44453 GCA_004027025.1 Myocastor coypus | reverse complement strand
GACGCACCACAGTTCATTCATCCCTTTCCTCTGAGGTCCCATAATCTCCTTGACCAGGAAATTTGGGACACCTCTGAGTTATAGGATATTACAGCACAGGTTCTCTTATATCCTGGGTCTTTATTGACCTTGAAGGGCTAGGGCCAAAATATTGGCTATCCTTATAGCCCTTCTTTTTCTCCAATTGTCGGTCTGTTAATAGCACAATTTTAAATGGGGAAAAACTGAAGTCTTTTATTCTCAAATCCGGTACAAGACAAGGATGCCCCCTATCGCCACTCCTATTTAATATAGTTCTGGAATCATTAGCTACAGCTATTAGACAAGAAAGAAAAATAAAAGGAATAGGAATAGGTAAAGAAGAGTAAAACTATCACTATTTGTAGATGACATGATAATCTACTTGAAAGACCCAAAGAACTCCACCAAAAAGCTACTGTCATTAATACACAAATTCAGTAGCATAGCAGGCTACAAAGTCAACACACAAAAGTCAATAGAAAAAAAAAAAAGTCAATAGCATTCCTCTACACAGATAACAAACATACTGAGAGAGAAATTAGAGAAACAGTACCTTTTATGATAGCACTGAAGAAAATGAAATACTTAGGAATTAATCTAAGGAAGTAAAAGACCTTTTCAATGAAAACTATAGTACTCTGAAAAAAGAGATCCTAGAAGATTTCAGAAAATGGAAAGATATTCCCTGCTCCTGGATAGGAAAAACCAACATTGTGAAGATGGTCATACTCCCTAAATTGTTATACACATTTAACGTCATTCCTATTAAAATACCATCAACATACTTCACAGACCTGGAGAAATCACTCCTAAAATTTATTTGGAACCAAAAAAGACCCAGAATTGCAAAGAGAATTCTGGGCAACAAAGGTAAGGCAAGAGGCATTGCAGTTCCTGACCTAAAGTTATACTATAAAGCTACAGTAATAAAATCAGCATGGTACTGGCAAAAAAATAGACCTGAGGATCAGTGGAATAGATTAGAAGATGCCGAAGCAGATACAAACACACTCAGCCACCTTATCTTTGACAAAGGGGCCAAACACGCTTACTGGAAGAAAGATAGCCTCTGTAACCAATGGTGCTGGAAAAATTAGCTCTCTACATGCTGAAAACTAAAACTTGACTGTAGTCTATTACCATGCACTAAACTAAAGGTGATATGGATTAAAGATCTAAATATTAAAAGAGAAATGTTAAATCTCCTGGAGGAGAAAGTGGGAGAAAATCTTGAAGACATTGGGGTAGGGGAAAAATTCATGGATAAAAATCAAAATGCATGTTTAACACTTGAAAGCATCAACAAATGGGACCTCCTCCACCTAAGAAGTTTTTGCATGGTAAAAGAAATTATCAACAGAGTGAAAAGACAACCTACAAATTTTGAAAAGAGTAATCATAAGAACTCAGACAAAGGTCTTCTGTCTAGAATCTGCAAAGAACTGAAAACTATTAGGGTCCCAAAATTCATAGAGCCAATCCAAAAATGGGCACCTGAGATGAACACACACTTCTCAGAGAAAGAAATTCAGCAAGCCTATAAATACATGAAGAATGCTCCACATCACTAGCCATTTGTGAAATGCAAATTAAAACAACACTTAGATACCATCTTGCCCCAGAAAAAATGGCTATCATAAAGAAATCAACCAGCAATAAATGCTGGAGAGGCTGTGGAAAAAAGGAACCTTTCTCCACTGCTGGTGGGAATGCAGATTGGTGCAACCATTATGGAAAGTGGTGTGGAGGCTCCTTAAAAAACTAAAACTGGAAATCCCATTCAATCCAGCTATCCCTCTACTGGGAATTTTCTCATAAGAGCTGAAAATGTCATACCATAGCGATATCTGTGCACCTATGTTTATAGCAGCCCAATTTGTAATAGCCAAATCTTGGAAACAACCAAAATACCCATCATTTGAAAAATGTTTAAAAAAGATGTGGTATTTTTATACAATGGAATATTACTCAGCTATAATGATAAACTGGAAGACTTCGTATATAAATGAATATATATTGAGCATATACTCATAAGTGAAATGAGCCACACCTACATTTGTAAATATCATATAGTCTCCCTAGTATAAGAAATCTAACGAAGAAAAATGGAAAGGCATAACACAGCTGAATGGAAATCAAAGATTTTTGAGGCAGCACTAAAACTATGCTTGGAATGCGTGCCATTTGGGAGTTTCAGATGTGTGCTGCTTCTATTGTAAACTCAGTTACTGCTATACTCTCCCTCAAGTAAATGACTGGTTAACCAAAAGATAAAAAAGGGTATTAATTGAGAATAAGAGACTAGGCAAAATACCATAGGCTTGACAGCTACAATTTTGTACATCCTTAGATTTCTAAATGTCTGTGTAAAAATGTGTAACTGCTTTTATCACAATCTGTAGATTTATTAGAATCTCAATGATTGAAGGAAAATACCAATGTCAAGCTAAGTCTAAGATGTATGAAAGTTAGAAAGGCAGTGAGGCTGAGCTCAATTACGTATGTTATGAAGTAACTGTATTATGAAGCTTTTCTGCTGGAGGTTTGAGAATGTAAGTTAACAGGCCAAAAATTGGAGAAAAAGAAGGGCTATGAGGACAGCCATCATTTTGGCTCTAGCTCCTCAAAGTCAGTGAGGACTCAGGACATAAGAGAACCTGTGCTGTAACACCCTATAACTCAGGGGTTTCCCAAATTTTCTGGTCAAGGAGATTATGGGACCACAGAGGAAAGGGATAAGTGAAGTATATAGTGTGTGCAAGGAGAGTCACTTGGGGAGAAAACATTCTCTCAGACTTTCACAGAGAGCAAACTGGCCTGTGACTCATCCCGATGGCTGACACTGACAACAGTTTTACAAAGCACTGCATACGGTTCCAAAGTTAATCCTGAGGAGATTTGACCCTGCAAAGTACAAATGATGAAAGTTTTGTTAGACAGGTCTTGCTTTAGCATACACTTGATCACCCAGCAGAAAAGCTTAATTATGAGGCATAAAACGCAGAGCTAGATTAATATGACGAACTGTAACAAGCTTAAATCAACAGCTTTCAACATTGTCAGTTTCACCAGTAACCCACTGCAATTATGAAACATTGGACAATGTATACAACTACTTCCTCCTAGTGCAATGAGAAGAAAACATTTTCTTCTCTTCTCCCCCCCCCTTTGGAACCAATATTGATTAGAAAATTTGTCACGTCTGCACCCTGTGCTCTGTATAACATTTGTGAAGACAACAATATGCAGTGTCTCAACTGTTGTGAATGTGCTAATACGTTTTGAAACTCTCAATGTTATCTCTTATTAAAAGTAATAAAAATTAAAATTCAAAAAAAAGAAACATAAAGAAATAACAAAATAAAAAAATGTTTACAATGAAGAAATATTTCATGGACTGGTAACAGAACGAATACACTAACATTTCCTTCTTATCTCCTATCAGGCTGTTACCAAAAACATTCTGTGTGTGTGTGCGTGTGTGTGCGTGTGTGTGTGTGTGTGTGTGTGTGTATGTCCCAGCACAAGTACAAAAGAAAAGCATCGAAGCAACAGCATTCTAATTCTCTAATTCCTTATAAACTGGTTAGGGCTATGCTTTGCAAAGTCGTAAAGTCATCTCTTCTCCAAGTTGCTCTTCGTTTTTTCCTTTCTGGCTCAGAACTACGATTTGTTTCTTTTCATACTAGCCTCCGCCTTTCGAGTTTCTTCCTAGGTTTCAGAGAAGAGCTCCGCAAGCGATCATATCATAGACCAGCGTCAGGCCAACAGCAGGCCGGGGCAGCGTGGGAAACCCCGAAGGGGAGTCGCAGGCGCAGGCGCAGGCGCGGAGAGGCCGCGACAAGCCCCTTTAAGAGCAGGCCACACCCCCCCCCGCCCTCCTCCCGGCGCGACCGGCGCTCGGCGGCGGTCGCTACGGGGCTGACAAGATGGCGGCTGGCGGGGCTGTCGCTGCGGTGCCCGAGTGCCGGCTTTTGCCCTACGCGCTACACAAGTGGAGCTCCTTCTCTTCCACCTACCTTCCTGAGTAAGTGCCGGGGCCTGGGCTCGCGCTGCCCAGCTCTCCAGAGGAGGCACAGCTGGGCCAAGAATGCTGTGGAGGGTCGCCCAGTCGAGAGGCCCAGGCGGGGCCTGTGAGGGGGACTTGCGGCCTCCGGAGTCGCGGCCCAGCCGCGGAGAGCGCCGCCTGCCCTGCTCCGGAAGGCGCCGGGGCTGCCGCGGGGCTCCGGGAAGCGGCTAGGTGCGGGACGGGCCGGGGCGGGCGCGGGAGCTGCTTGCTGTGCTCGGGATTTGGGAAGGAGGCGGAGGCGAGCGTGGGGCCCGGGCTGCTGGGGAGAATGAGGGTCAAAGCTTTCGGGATCTGGCCAAGGGCCGGGCGCCCGCGACGACTAGGGGCGTCCGAGCGGGCTGGGTTCAGGAGGCGGGGACCTTTGGGTTCGTCTGCGGGACTCGGTGCTAAGCCAGCCAGAGAGCTCTACGGGAGTGGTGAAAAGTCCAGGAGGCTGAGAAGTTGTGCATCCATCTGCATCCCCGCCTGCGGAAGAAGTTGTTAGACCAACAGAGGGTATCCTTCCATTTTTTTGGCTGGAAGTTTTGAAAGAGAGGAAGAAGGAACATTACGAAGAATTCCATTCTATTAGGACTAATGAAGAGGAGGATTTGTAGAGATTTAGAGCAGCTTCCCAGTCGAGAAACGCAGGTATAAACCGTGAAGCCTGATTTTTTAAATGAATTTGACTTCTAACACCGGTTTGGTTTGAATCCTCGATTTAAACGCTGAAACTTTTGCTTTACTGTCCCATGCATTTCTATAAAGTTTTATCTTTTCTATAGTAAATTTTATTATTTAGTTTATCTTGGACAGCAGATCTAATTTAAGTTTTACATGTAGACGAATAAGTAGCCTAGTAAAGCTTTAATAAGATCTGTGCAGATCCTGAAGAAAAGTTCTAGTTACCTTGTGGACCATAGTCTCCAGGAGATAACTAGATAACAGGGTCACAGATGGTTTTCTGAATAAAACAAGCAAATCTGAGTGTCTTGAGGTGAATGTAATAAACAAGTAAAATGACTAGGTTTATGAAGCATACTCATAGTTTTCCACTGAAATGTCAAAAATTCTTCACACGTCCCGCAATCCTATTTCTATGGTCCAGTTAAGAATTTAAAAAAAAAAAAAGCTGTAAGAGGAAGAATCCATAGCTCAAGACTGCTAGCCCGACCTCCCATTCACCAGGTCAAGGGTTGGCTGTCAGACTTTGAGTAAGATCTGGCCTTTTGAAGGGTGACAAGTGACCTCTGATCTGAGCTGACCTGTGTTGCCTGCTGATGGCTACTTCTTGACTGAGCGCCTGCTAGATGCTGGAAACCACCTTTTCATTTGAGGCTGAGCCAGGTAACCTCTAAGCATCAAGTTAGGTTGAAATGTGGTCTTTAGATACTTAACTCCAGAATTTCTAGGATAACTCCTTTTTTAATGTGAAGATGTTCATTTTGTGTATCCAAATTAGGAGATTAGGATTACAGTCATTTGGAAATTGGGGAGGTGCTTCGGTGCTTGACTTAATAAAGATAGCTTTCTTATCTTGAGTTAGGCCATTTCTGGGATGTCAGTCCTGGAGCAAGACTTGTATATCACAGGTCCCATCTCTGCCATCTGTTGTATGTTTTAAGGAAGAGTACAAGTGCACAGTGATTTAATGGAATGACAACTTTAGTTTGGCTTGTTTTTTGTTATCCTGGCCTCTGATTTGAAATAGATAGAAACTAGTTTTGTAAATTAGAAGGCAACTGTTTGAAATTGGAAGAATTCATCACTACCATCTTATCAGTATACTAACAAAATAGCATTTAATATGTATGTAACTTTCAAGCATTTGTACTTATATTAAATCTTAATGACATTGTATTGTATGTCTACAGTTTACATTCTTTAAAGCACTGAACTATTATAATTGAAGAGTAATCAACTGTTTTCTTTGTAAGAATATAGTTGAATATTATGTGTGCTAGGTTGGTGTTTGCCATGAATAAATCATAAAACTCTTGGTTCTGAACTTCTGTTGGTAGCTAAGAATGTTATAATTATGACAGGAAATTTAAGAAAGGGAGTGTGTTTCCTTTACCCTAAAATCTATAAAAGTAACTGCTGCATTTTTGCTGCCAGGAAAATTCTTATAACTCCTGTCATATTAAGGGGCATCCCAAAATAAGTCTCATTTCAGGTATAACCTCTTTTTTTTTTTTTTTTAGATTACCCACAAAGTAGGAGATACATATTCGCAAATCTGGGTATTTTGAGGTGAATATAATAAAACAATGACAATGAAGTAAACACAATGTATCTTCTGTAAACTGTGCTCCATCGTGAACAGTTTATTTTAATGCATTTATTCTTTACAAAAATCTCGTGTGGAGTCTTCTTTTTCCAGTTGAAATGGTGGAGAGGTGAAAACTTACCAAGTGTTGTACAAGTAGATGGAGGCAAGATCCGAACCCAGGCAGTGTGGTTCCATAGTTTGTGATTGCAACTAAGCATTAGGAATTTGAATTAATTTTTAAATTAAAGGCACTTATATTTTCACTGTGTTGTGAAGTCACTGAAAGAAATCTTATTTCTGTTGTCCAAGAACTTAAAACTTTACTTTCTTCCAAAGGTAGAAAAATAAATGTTCTCTTTAACTCTTAAAAACATTGAAACAGATCTAGTTAAAGATGGCATATTTTTATTTTGAAAAGTTGTTACTTGTATGGGGTCGTATACTAGTTTTCAGGAGGCTTGGCAAATTCTTTTATTTAACTTGTGGTTTAACCACCATTTGTTGAGTCGCTTCTGTTCTTCAGCTACTCTGCGGAGCACTTAATGTGTGTTCTGAGATTTAGTGTTAATAAAACCTCTGTGGAGTAAATATCATCTTTGTATTTTACAGCTAGGGAAACAAGGTCAGAGAAGTAAATTAACTTGCTCAATTGTGAGAGTTCAAAGTGTTAGAAATAGGATTCAATTCTTAAGCCTTATGACAATATTTTAGAGCCTTCTCACTGATATTGCAAAAGTTGCTTTATTATGATTGTGTTATGTACTTAATTGGGAAATAGGATTAAGAGATTTAATCCAGTTATTTAATTTAAATTTTACATTTTAAAGTAGGTATTTAGTTCTGATTGTAGAAAAAAATGTTAAGTTTGTTATAGATCATTCGTAAAGTACAAACAAATGCAGACTTTACCGTAATCCCTCTACCCAAAGATTACTAACCATCCTTTATATATGCTATTCCAGATCTTTTATGTCCACGTTACTTTCCAATTTAATTTTTTTTTCTATATTTTAGGGAAGGGTCTACAAGTTGTTCAGGGTCTTACTACTAGAATGGTCTGGTAGTGATTCTCCTGTTTACAACTCCCAAGTGTTGGGAATACAGGTATGCACCACCATGCCCAGTCTCACTTGCCCTCTCAGGGTGTACCAAGGGCGGGGCCAGCATAGCAGGCCTGGGGATTGAGCCCTTGGCTTCAATCCATGAGCTATTTGGCGGGCCCTCCAATTTAGTATTGTCTTCTGTTTTCTCCCTAATTTGTAATGTGAAGATAATCCAAAAATGTGAAATCTGATATGTTCTGAGATAATGAAACTTTGTAAACACTTAAGTTTCAAATTTTGGGTTTGTAGATTAGAGATTTTCAATAGGTAAATAAGGACTAGAAAAATATTCCAAAATGAAAAACTCAGAAAGTAAAAGGCTTTCTATCCCAGTCATTTTGAGTAAGGGGTTTTCAACTGGTATATTATATAGTACCTCCTTATCTTGTATAAGCTGGATTCTTTTTTTTTTTTTTTTTGCGGTACCAGGGATCAAACTCCATACCTTGTGCATGTGAGTCAGGCACTTATGCCACACTGGGCTGTCTCCCTAGCCCCTCCTTATGTTATATAGAGAACCCTTTCTGGTTCTCAACTTGGTCCAGGAAGTTCATATTTGTAATCTTATAGGTAAGTTATTGGAATCCTGTAAAGTTAATTGCAGTCCACTACTTCCACTGCAACTCATGGCAAGAATAGAGACGTTAAAACGTAGCAGCCGAGGAGTCCCAGGTCCCGTCATGGTAATGGCTATCTGAAACAAAGGTCTTGAGCTAAGGTGGAACTTGGGTTTTATTCAGTCATGAAAGAGGAGTGAGTGGCTTGATGATAAATAACTGAGAATGGTGTGAAGTAGGTGAGTACTGTGAGCTGGGCTAGTTAGGAGGACTGCATTTACCTTTGCAGTATACAGAAGGTGACGTACATTACACAATTGAGATAGTGTCTAATGTTTTGGGATCTGGTGCTTCAGCTCTGCTATATAATCTTTCAGGTGCCAGGGAGTCATAGCCTCTGTCTTGAGGCACAATCCCAGCCAATAGCATAGAGCATTGGTTGTTCCTTCTGCCTCAACCTGGCTCACATTAAAGAGCAGCAGGTGGGGTATCAGGGAGAAACATATGTGCCATCCATCTTCAAAGATTACCAACAGCACCTAGGCTAGACTAATGTGCATTGCTTAAAGCTGATTGGAGGGATAAGGAAAAACTCTTGCCAAGTATGTACATATCAGGGCATGGACATAGGGTCAGGCACAGCCAAATGGAGACAGTTACTCTTTCAAGAAGAGTTGTGCAGGCGGTATCCACGGTGTTATCATTCTTTTATGTATTCATTTTATGGATATATTATGTTCTCTCTAATGATTTTATGTCATTGCATTTAATTTTTCTGAGATTATTAGACATTTAGACTTCCTGGTTTTATTTTTTCTCTCCCTTGGCCATTATAAATAATGAAATAGTTTGTCTTACAGAAAGTAATTGCAACTCATTGGTTATAGGTTCTTAGATGTTTAATTATTAAGGGCATTAGTTTACTTTCCTGTTGGTCATTGTGGATAGAGCCCTGAACAATTTGAGTAATTTTGGCATTATTATCCTTAGTAACTTAGTATCAAGAAGGTGTTTTTGATCAGAAATAACTTCTTAAATATGACTAGAGTGTGCTTATATTATTCCAAAATGACCTTATTCCTGGATACTTTGTTTTTCCTTTCTTTATTTTGGCTTTAAATGATCATTGCTTTTATTAATCACATTTGAAAGTTAGAACATTTATGAGATTTACTGGATATTGTGGATGATACTGTTGTACATACGGATTTGAGGACTTGGTACAATAATCACACAGGCTTCTGCAATTCACAAGATGTGAGTCATTGTAGGAAGGATCTAACTCCCTGGAGCTTTCATTCCCTTCCTTTTTCTACATTTTTTCTCCTTAAACTGAGGTTAGACACTGGCCTAACTTGGGAAGTTTAGTGGCTACTGAGGGTTGTGTTGCCTTCAGTCTGAGAAACCTAGAACTGTAGAAAAATAATGGTAATGAGATGGAGAAGTATCATGAAGTGAATTGAGAAGCATTACTTAACAAATTATAATTCTCCTCTGAGCATCATCAGTTTTCTCTTAATGTAGAAATATTTTTTATTGATCAAATGTTAAAGTTTTATAGATTTTTTTGTGTATGGACAAATGACTGTATTATCTGTGTTAAGCTTTAGGTAACTACTTAAGTTTTTGATAAATGCTTTTGGGGTCTGATACAGGGATTTTAAGGTTTTATATAGAGATAAGATACATTCAGCTTATGACTTTGTGATTGTCAGATGACTTTTGTATTTCAGTCATTAAATCATTGTTGGTTGGTGGGCACAGTGACACACACCTGTAATTCCACCTAGCTGTGAGGCTGAGGCAAAAGGATGACAAGTTAGCGATTTAGTGAAACCCTGTTCCAGAAAGGAAAAAGTCTGGAAATATAGCTCAACGCAAATACTCTAGAGTCAGTCTTTAGAAATAAGAAAGATTTTTCTAGATTTTAATTTTATAGATAGTTATATGAACATTGCAATATCTATAAAGTGTTTCAAATAAAAAGTAGTTGAGATCTTTGGTTATTACTTATTTATAATATCAATTAAACATCCATGATAAGGGATTTTAGAAAATTTATAGAATTGCTACGTTTCTATAAATTGAATCTTACATTCTTGACATAGGTATATTCTCTTATCGCATAGTTTCCCAAATCATATTCTGTGAGTAGCTAGGGCATAAAATGTTCTTGATTACAGTTCTGTGGTTAGACATGGCCCTGAGAAGTCCAGCAATATAAAAATCTATTAGTATGGAGGACTTTGCTATTTAAAGTAAGAGCTTTTAATATTATTAATACACTTTAGAAAGGTATTTCTATTAAAGCACCTGCTTAGGCAGATGTAGGAACCAGGTTCAATCCCCAGCATGCTGTGCTGGCCCCACCCTGGGGGCATGTTGAGAGGGCAGCTGAGACTGGGCATGGTAGCGTGTGCCTGTAATCCTAGCACTTGGAAGACTGAAAACAGGAGGATTACTACGAGTCCAATCTGTGTAGTGAGACCCTGTAGACCCTATACTAAGTACATAAAAGTAAAATAAAAAAGATAAAGATATTTCATTTAAACAGTTTTAAGTCTCTTTTTGTTTATTTTATGAAAAAAGTAACGTCATAACCAAATAAGAAATTAACAATAGTTATTACATTATATGTCATTATCTCTGAAGTACTCAGTACAAGACATAAACCAAAAAGATTATTTCAAAAGAACTGATAGCTTCTAGTCAGCAGTCGCCAGACCGCGCGAGCTGCAGTCGCGGGAGCGCGCGCTTCTCGTTCTCGAAGTGCAGGGGCGCTGCGCGAGATGGAGCTCAGGGTGCCCAGTGTCCCCGGGAGAGGCGCGGCAACGCCGCTGCTGAGAGGCCAGAGCAGAACCATGTGCAGCCGCAGTCCGGCACCAACGAGCTTCCCAGGCAGTCCTACTGGCTGGGCCTCTGGCTCTTCATCCTCCTCGATCTGGTGCTGTTCTTCTTCGTGTACCTTATGCCTTGATTGGTTTGCTGATATCCCAGGAAAGTTGACTTCAGGAGGGCATTCTGATGACAACGACAGATTTCTTAAATAAAGAAGATAGATTCTGTGGCAGCAGAATTTCCAACTTCTTCCTCACATTTAACGCATTAACTTATTGGAAAACAATCTATAAGCAGTGATCATGCTTAGAGATAACTTAGAACTAGGTCCATTGGTTCATCTATAAAAATTTTAAGACAACTAATGGCTTCACAAAGACTTGATATAAAAGTATTTGTATTTAAATGTTTAGTAAATTAAGAAATATTTTAAATTCTTTAACATTACAAAGGTTGGTCATTTTTGATACAAAAAATATGGTATGAGGTAAGGAATTTACTTACACATTTAAAAGTAACTTGGAAGACATTTTGAGAATTAGTGTGAAATAAGTTTAGATTGCATTGACTATAAATAATGAAAGCTATAAAGAAAACTTAACTCTACCATGTATTAAATCTAAAAGTTTAGAGTGGGACTTAGAAAAAAATACGTTGTGATTCACAACTTGATACAGACTTCAAGAAAGTAGAAAAAATGTATAGTAGCCCACAATTCCTTTTAAACTGCTGAGTGCCCTAAAATAACAGTCTTCAGACCTATTTCTTATAATTGTAATAAGTATGCTTGTAGCTGGAACATTTTTATAATGCCTGTGACTGTGTTTAGTATCTGAACAATGTTAGTTGTGTTACTCATTCATCGGGAGCTCTGTTGCCCCATCAGGGAACTGTGAACTAAATTTTTTTTTTTTTTTTACTTTATTTACATTATGGCTGGCTCAGTTTGCCCAGAGAATGGGGCTGGCACAGCATGTGGTGCCGAGGATCGAACCATGGTCCCTGTGATTGCCTAAGCTTGCTTCAGCAGGTGCTTTAGACCGCTGAGCCATCTGACTGGCCCAGGGAACTAAAATTCTTCATGGCATCTACTTCCTCATTTGTTCTTTTTTAAAAAACATGTTGTTTAGTAAGAATTTACATGCCATCGTGTAATAAGTGTAATCATTATTGAAAACACACTAAAAAAGTATTTAAAAACTTACATTCCAGTTTATATTCCAAGGTGATCAGTTAGCATTTTAATAGAAGAGCCAAACTGAAAGCAACTACTGTAGAATCCCTTGAGAAGCTAGCCCTTTTAGCCCAGAAGACATTATATAATGACTATTAAGAATTAACTCACTAAAAAAATAGAACTGTCTGAAATATTTGGGGTTTTTTTCCTTCTCAAAAGATATGAGATCTGGTAAACTTCACACATACTTCACGGCTCAGAATGGCTCTTGGAATCAACTGGGATTGATTTTGGAGGATTTTTATTGGCCTGATGTTCATAAAGTTAATTGTGCCTTCAGAATATTTTCATCACCCTGAAGAGAATCTTTGAAGGTGTGGTTCAACCATCTGGGGTTTCATTGAGTTTGCTAAATAATTGTATGATCTTTTTTGTGCTACTAATTATGTTGACTAATAAATATTTACTCATATAGCTGAGTTTGGTTTTATTTACTCTTATAGCTGAGTTTGGTTTTATTATAGGAAACTACTTGGTAGGGAGGTTAAATTAATGATTAATAGTTTTCACATACCTTATTTTTAAGTCACAAAGATGTCCAGTTATTCTCCATTATACCTTTCTTAGCCTAAAAGCAGGCTACTGCCACAACTAGCAGATACTGTAAAAATTTCTAATACAGCAAGGATGAAGAGATCTTAGTGTGATTAAGATTTTGCTTCAGTTTGGACTGAAGATAGCCAGTGAAAACATGCTGCTGGGTATGTCCTTTATGGTATTTGTAGAGGTTAGAATTTGTGTGTGCAAATCATTTAGTCCTTTGAGAGCCTAGGGAAATACAAAGGCAAAAGAAGGGGAAATTTTTTTTGTCTGAGCTGGGACGTCGTGGTTCTCAGGCCTTTAGGTCAGGACTACAACTACTTTGCCAACTTTCCTGGGTGTCCAGCTTGTGGGATCTCATGTGACCTGTGAGTTTCAGTAATCACATGAACCAGTCTCTCATTCTGCTCTACATAGGAATGAATAGCGTCCAAAATTGAGGGAGTATCAGGTTTAAAACTTTCCCATGTTCTGTACTCATTGAACTGTGCCATGTTTATTGTTTACCATGCCTATACTTTAGAAATCTGTAAATGGAATACCAAGAAAATTTGCAAACTTGATATAACAGATATCAAGAATAACCAGTTTAATTTTAATGTAATAAAATATTTTGTCAATTCAAAAAAAAGAAAAACTGATAATACAGTCTTCCTTTTCAACACACTAAGATAAACTATTAGTATTATTGAAAGAGATTAGCATATATAATGAAATTTTTAAAATAGTATGTAATTTGGGAGAATAATTTTTTGGGAGGGAGAATGATTTAACTTCTCTGTTTGTAGTGATATTTGATTATGTGTCTCCTGACATTTCACTTAACATTATGTTCTCAAGTTGCATAAAAAATCCTTGTGTGAAGGGCAAAGCATGTAACTCAGTGTTAGAGTTCAAGGGTGTGTGTGTATGTGTGCTTCATGTCTTATTAAAAAAAAATCCATGAAGTCAAAGTAACATTCTGTAGGCTATTACATAGCCTATAAATAAATAAGAATACTATTTAGTTCATAAGGCTTTTTGCTGTGATGAAATAAATATTATCCATTAAAATTTATCCTTGTTTTTAAAATTTATAGAAGAAAGGAAATACCACTTAGGACTTGTAATATAGTAATAATTTAAGTGGTTTGCTGTAAGTCTATCCTTTAAAAAATATTGAGTGCTGATTAAGTAGAGTGATGTACACTAACGTAATAAATTTTAAATTAGCAGGTAATTATAAACATTGGGAACTTGGGCTGTTTTTATCTCTAATATATGTACTTAAGCCTGTAAAATTTCCTCTGCTGAGAATCATACTTGGGGCCTTATGCATTCTGTGCAGAACTCTGCTGAGCCACACAGCTCCCCCCCTAACTTTAAAGATTCCTGTAAACGTAATTTAGCACTACCCCCTACCTAGTTTTGATGTATGTTTAATTTTACTGAAGTAAAATTATTTTCCAAATTTTATTTGGTTTACTTCTTGTTTGTTTATTATTTCTTTATTTTTGAGTCATGCTGTCCCTGTGTTACCTAGGCTGCTCTGAAACTCTTGGGCTCAGGGGATCCTTCTGCTTCAACTTCCTTAGTAGTTGGGACTGTTGGTGTGTGTCACTGTGTCCAACTTTGTTGCTTAATTTTTGTTTTGTTTGTTTGTTTGTTTATTTATTTTTTCTTGTTTCAGAACCTTTATTTGTTTATTCACTCATTTTTATGGCTGGCTCAGCCCGCCCCGAGGGCAGGGCTAGAGCAGCATATGGTGCAGGGGATCGAACCGAGGTCCCTGAAGCCACCCAAGCTTTCCCAAGCAGGCGCTTTAGACCACTGAGCCATCCCGCCAGGCCTATGTTGCTTAATTTTTGAACATTGAAGATCTTCTAGTTATTTTTTTGGTACCAATATCTTAGTTTGCTCTGGTCTTGGAACATATCCTAAATAATTTTAAGTCTTTGTTGAAACTCATTTAAATGGCTAAACATTTTGATAAATGTTCATATACACTTGCAAACGTTATTATCTTTCATGTATGTTAATAAAGTCTAATAGTATGTGAGTTGTATTGTTCAAATCTTTTGCGTACCTCACAGAAAAGCATCTGATCCATTTTTCTTTTTTCTGTTCATTATAAAGTGGTGCCTTAATGTTAAGTGTAGTTCACTATGAATATAGATTTATGTATTTCTCCTTTTAATTTTTCAAGAATCTACTTGTTTTGTGTATTTTGAAGTCATGGCATTAAATGCATGGAAACTTACGTATTATTTACTAGTCAATTTCTAGTAAATTGACTCTTTGTTATTTGAACATGTCTGTTTTATTTCTACTTGCCTCCAAGTCTTAGGCCAGCTAGCTGTACTTGTTTTTATTTTGGCTACTATGTATCTGGTATGACTTCTTTGCCTCTTTTACTTTTTTTTTTTTGTGGTAGTGGTGGTGGTGGTGGGGATCAAGCTCAGGGCCTCATGCATTCTACAAAAGAACTCCACAGAGCTACACCTTCACGCCTTCCTGTACTATTAGTCTGTATGTTAACAGTGTATGTTTTTATTCATTTTTAACTCAGTCTGAAGTGTTTCATTCATTAATAATCTAACAACTGATAAATTTGTATTTTAAGATACAATTTTTTGGATTTTATTGTTTTTTCTCTTTTTATTTTTAGAGGGCAGATTACTGAGGTATTTGTAACCATATTCCATTTCTTTCTGTTAGCTGGTTATATTCTCTTGCTATTCTTTATTCAATAACCCTAGATCAGTGGTGGCAAACCTGTGTATATGTCCCACATTGTACGCCCTGAAAGGTTCACTGTTACTGTCATAGTTGATACATGCATTCTTTTTTTTTTTTTTTTTTTTTTTTTTTTTTTTTTTTTTTTTTTTTTTTTTTTTTTTTTTTTGCCTTTTTGAGACAGGGTTTCACTGTGCAGTTCAGGCTGGCCTTGAGCTCAGTTTTGTAGCCCAGGCTGGTCTCGAACTCGCACGGATCCTCCTGCCTCAGCCTCCCGAGTGCTGGGATTACAGGCGTGAGCCACCACGCCCGGCGATACATGCATTCTTAAGATACAGGGGAAATAAAATGTAACTCCCATCTTACTAGATGTTAGATACATCGAGTTTGTGGTCCTCAAAATCAAAGAATACATTTTAAGGAACTGAAGGTTAAGAGTAGAAAATAGTTTGAGAGAGATAGCTCCTGAGAAATAGGAAGAGACCTGAAAGTGGATTGCTAGCAAGCCAGCTTCTCAAAGGAAGTTTTATAGAGCAGAATCATGAGGCAGGTATAATGTGGGTCAAAACTATGGTCAGGGGGCTGGCAAGATCTCTCAGCAGAGTACCTGCTTAGGCAAGCTTAGGCAAGCACAGTGCCCTGGCATCATGTGCCACGCCAGTCCCAACCCTAGGGCAGGCTGAGCTGGCCAAAGTCTGGGTAAAGTGGCATATGCCCATAATCTCAGCTAGGAAGGCTGAAAACAGGAGGACCACTCTTGAGTCTGAGCTGCATAGTGAGACTCTGTAACAACTAAATACATTTAAAAAAAGAAACAACAAAAAAACTATGATAAGAAAGTATAGCCACTTAGGTAATAACTGCCTCAGTGAGCAAGTTTAAGTAGGTCATGTGGCAGGTATACATGGAAAGAATAAGATCTGGTCCTAAAGATCTTCTTTAGGACCAGAGGGGTCCTATTTACACACTGGGGTGACTGTTACCAATCTAGACTTCACTGAATCAGGTAATACCAGTTATTTTATCCCGTTGTCGTTTGTACTGTACCTTGAAGCCTGGCTTCCAACAAATGTTCCTCTGACCACAGTTGTAGTGTGTTCTCTTCTTCTATACTGACTCCCTGAAGGCCTTGCCCCGTCTGACTGCCTATAATGTTTGTACCTAATTTAGCTATCTGTAATACTTACTTTTTACATTTGCTTATATATCAGAGGTTTAAAAAGCTATATCTTAGTGTTAGAACTTTAAAACACTTTAATACTATCCTGCCTTTTGTGTTGTGTTTGTTGCATTTTAATGCTGTTTTTTACATGCCATAGACTTTTTGTACAGTTAATATTCATGTAGATTTCTTTCTTGTAGTACTCTTCATGTCTTCTTACATTTCATGTTTCCACCTGAGATTATTTTCCTCTTTGAAGGACTCGTGCTGAAATCCAGTTTTTGAATGTCTGAAGGCTTTCTTCCCTCTTCTCCCCTTCTTCCTCTTGTCTTTCTTTTTCCTCTTCCTTCATCCCACTCCCCCCTTCCTTACTTCTTTTTTAATGTATTGGGAATTGACCCCCAGGGAGGGCCTCCAGCACTGTACCACTGGGCTATATTTATAGCACTTTTTAAAATCTCATTTTGAGACCAGGACCCATTAAGTTGGTCAGCCTGGACTTGAAATTGTGATTTTCTGGCCTCCACCTCTTTTGAAGTGTATTAAATGTTATATTGGCTATTGAGTGTTATTTTCACAATCCACTTAAAGATTTCTGTTTTGTTCTGGCTTTCATTGTTTATGCTGAGAAATCAGTTGTCAGGCTTACTGTTGCTTCTTGAAAGATAATCTTACTTTCTTGTTCAGTTGCCTACCTCTTACGATTTTCCTCTGTGAGTTTTAACAGCTTTACAATGGTATATTTAAAATGTATCTGTTTAGTTAGCTTTAAGACTTTCTTTGTCTTTGAGTTTTAACAATATTAAAATAATATATAGTACCTAAGAAAAGCTTTTATTCTTTCAGTTTTTGTTTGTTTGGGGGGAGTTTCTGTTATCTCCAATCTGGTATGATTCACTTTTTTCTGAAAAAAACATTTTGATGTTTCTTAAAATACTTCCTATTCCATTATTTCCCCCTTTTTCTCAACTCGAGTTAAATCTGTATCGTAGTGTTTGTCATGTGCTATGTGTCTGTTATACATTTGTATGCCTTCTCTAATTTTGTTATTTTATTGCCTTTTAATAATTAAGTTTGAGGGCCCGGCGGGATGGGTCAGTGGTCTAAAGCGCCCGCTTGGGAAAGCTTGGGAGGCTTCAGGGACCGCCGTTCGATCCTCGGCACCACATGCTGCGCCAGCCCTGCCCTCGGGGTGGGCTGAGCCAGGGATAAAAATGAGTGAATAAACAAACAAAGGTTCTGAAACAAGAGAAAAAATAAATAAATAAAATTAAAAATTCTAAAAAAATAATAATAATAATTAAGTTTGAATATGTTTTTCTTGACTCTGCTCTAGTTTATTCTATTCAAATGTATCCAGCCTGCTCCCTTCACCGATGTGTGTGTGTGTGTGTGTGTGTGTGTGTGTGTGTGTATGCATAAATTGCTGGAGACTTAATCCAGGGTCTTCATACTGAACTATACCACCAGTTATCTTCTGTTTTGGAACAAGGGCTCACTAAGTTAGTTGTCCATGCTGGGTTTGAACTCGCGATCTTCCTTTATTGTTCTCCTAGAGTGCTTGGTTTACAGGCATGTTCCACCATGCCTGCCTCTGACATGATTTTAATGCTATCTGTTGTTGTCTTAATTTCAGCAATAGTGCATTTAGTTCTACAGTTTATGTTTGATTCCCTTCTTAACATTATAATTCTCTAGTGAAAATCCCTGTATTGGCATGTTTTTGCACACATTCAAATTAATGTTATATCTGAAAATAGCAGTGTCTGAATCACTGAAGTTTATTGGCATCATCTTTTTCCTTTTGGCTTTGTATCTGTTATGATAAGTAGTAATTCATTATTAGGCAACTTTTGATACAGTGGTAGGTATTTATGAAGAATTTTAGATACAGTTGCATACTATAATGATAAATTATATACCTAAAGTGATTTAGTGTCCAGACTATTGATACATGTTTATCAAGCAGATAGAGACAAATCACTTAAATAGTGAAGGACTGAGCTGATTTCAGATGAGGTTTCAGGCCTTAGCAAGCTTGTTCTATCTCTAGTTTGCTCTCTGAAAAACTAACCACCAAGGAATCTCATTTGAAACAATGGTAGTTTCTAGGACTTCCTTCTTTTCCTTAGAGACCTAATAGCCCCCTCCCTTTTAGTTATTTTATGCTTTGTTTTCAGCCTTTCGCTCTCTAGATGCCTCAAGCCATCAGTACACAGTGTTAGATTTGTTGTTCTGTGCCTCCATTGACAGTGGGATGTTGTCCTCTCAATTTCATGCCATAATGACAGGTTGAGTTCTACCCCTTGTCCCTGTGACATTGTTAAATGCTTTCCTAACTTAAGTCTCTGCCCTCTAGTGACTGTCTTTTCCTGGCTTGTAAACCATTTGTCCTGTGCCAATAAAGAAGTAGATGGAATGTTTCAACTGAGAATGCTATACAAAATGAGCAGCTTTATTTAATAAATTCCTTGTTATCCTAAGTCATAACTGCCTCAAAGTTTTTGATATCTTAAGAACACCACTTACTTTGATAGAGCTCTTCTAGTTCTAAGAAATACTATGGCTGGTTGCAAGTTCTTTCTGTCATATCCAGAAACAACTTTTTCTGTCTTTAGTTCTGTTGTTCTGTAAGTAGTTCATGGTTATATTGATGTAATAATGTAGAACTTGAGTAGTAGATTTGAGTTCTTGCTCTTTTTTTTTTTTTTGTGGTACCAGGGATTGAACTCAGGATCTTGCACTTGCCAGGCAAGCACTTATTCCACTGAGCTATTTCACCCAGCCCTCAGTTTTTTTCTTAATCTTACTTTTTGACACCTGAAAATTTCCTGGACAGATTTACTTTTCATGATCATTTTTAATTTTGAAAAAGGGCCAGAAGTCTCTTGTTAGCAATTTCTTAAAGCAATGTACAGTTGCTTATTGAATAAAATTTAAAATGAAACTTTAGTTTTGGTTTTTGATGGTGTGCAGATTTCTTTTAAGACTTGTTTAAAAGATTGAGAAATGGAGAGTTTTAATCTTTGTCAAGAGTACATAGCATTCTCCATTCTTATAATGGTATGTGATTTTTTATATTACTTATTATCTATCCTATCCTTAAGTGACTAATGATTTCTTTTTCTGTAGATTTAACTATTGCAGTGAGATCATAAAGATAAGATCACTGAATAGGTGGTGTTTTGTTATTGATTTCCACCTAAAATACTGTTTTGAAGGTTCATCCATAATGAATCATGAGTCACTACTACATCCTTATTATGCTTGGTAATGTATTTTTGTGTGGCTATGCCATATTTAGTTTATCTGTTTATTAATTGATGGACAGTTGAAGTAGATGCACTTTTTAGATACTATAAACAGTGCTTCTTATAAGCATTCATTTACCAGTTTTTGTATGGATTTATGATTTTATTTTTTCTGGGTATGAGTAGAGGTCATTTTAGTAGCCCTATGTCTTGCCTATATGAGGAACTGCCAGATTTTTTGTTAGTTGATTTTTGTGATTGTTGTTGTTATTGAAGTATTATCAAGAAACTAATGTTACATGGCTTAAAGCTTGTAAGGAATGTGATCATCTGAAATGATAGTAAACTGCCTTACTGTAAGACTGTTGCTCTAAGCATTTGCTAGGACAGGTTAGCTAGTCATGTATTTTTATATTTGAGAATAATTTATCCCTACCCATCCATGTACATACTTATATGACACATATGTTTACATGTAGTTTGCTAAGTTGTTTATGCTGTGGATGTTAATTGACAGTTGATCCCCACCCCCCTTGAAATTTGTATTGCTTACATGCCAGATAGTGAATAAGAAATGTTTTGGGAAAGAATGAAACTTGTTTCTACTCTCTGTCCTTATACAATCTAAGACATAGATTTTTTAAAAAGCTAAAATAATTTCTAGTTTCTTATAGTACTTAGAATTCCAGGTGATTAAAAGTTTGTGACTATGTCTTTGATATCTAATGAGATCTCCATTTTTAACAATTTCTGGTACTCTGGGTAACAGGTAAAAGACAAACTTTACTATTTCCTCCATTTGTTTATTTTATTTTTGGTGGTACTTAGGATTTAATCCAGGGTCTTGTGCATTCTTGTCAAGCTATACCCCCAGCCCAGTTTTATTTTTAGTGCTTTTTTTTTTTTTTTTTTTTTTTTTTTTTTTTTTTTTTTGTCTTTTTGAGATAGGGTCTCACTATGCAGTTCAGGCTGGCCTTGAGCTCACTTCTGTAGCCCAGGCTGGTCTTGAACTCACACCGATCCTCCTGCCTCAGCCTCCCGACTGCTGGGATTACAGGCGTGAGCCACCACACCCGGCTTTTAAAAATATTGCATTATTACTTCATTTTAGCATATAATTAGTATCTTTTTTTTTGCGAGACTGGGGTTCAGACTCACAAACTTGTACTTGCCAGGCAGACACTTGTGCCTTGGAGCTATCTCCCATAAGAGCAGAGGCTGCTTTGTCACCATTTTTATCCCAGTGCCTAGAATAGTATCTGGCATATAGTAATTATTCAACTACTTGTTGAAAGAATGAATTTCAAATACCAGAATGGAGCTACACAGAGAAAAGACCTGTGCAATGTATTCTTCACCACCACATTTATACTGGCATCACTATCTCAGATTATTTCAAGTTAATTAATCTTTAATCCTTACACATTAAAAAAAAAATTTAGGTTGTGAAAGAAATGGTTTGTTGAAGATGTTCATTTTAATAATGTTGAAATTTTAATAATGTTGAAATTTTAAAAATAGTTTTCTAACTATCCTATTTCTGAGGTATAAATAACTTCCTAACTAGAGACTGAGCGTGGTGGTTCACGCCTGTAATCCCAGCTCTTGGGAGGCTGTAACCAGGCAGGTCACTATGAGTCCGAGCTAGTAGTGAGACCCTGAACACCCTGTAAACCCTTCGCTAAAATGCAAAATAAATAAACAAACAAACAAATGAGCAAACCAGTTTAGAGTTCCCTAGGGAGTCTGTATAGTGAGATCTTGTACCAAATAAATAAATAAAAGCTAAAAAAAATAATAAAATCTCTTTTAAGATACAAATTTTTTATTAACTCTTAAATTTGTAGTCCCTTTCAAATACAGGAAAATTTTTTGTATGCAAAACGCATATTTGCAGGTGAATAACGCACAAAAAACATGTCAACCTACAAACAAGTACTGGAAAAAGAAGTAGTCTTTTTTTGGGGGGGGGGGGCAGGGTTCAAACTTACAACCTTGCAGTTGCCACACAGACACTTGTGCCTCGGAGCTATCTCCCCAGCCCCCAAGTATCATATTTATTTGTTTGTTTGTTTGTTTGTTTGGTATAGGGTCTTGCTATACAACTCAGCCTCATAGTGATCTTCCTATCTCAGCCTCCCCAGTGCTGAGATTACAGGCATGCACCACCCCGGCTGGTTTCAGGGCCAACTGGGCATGTGGTACTCGGGGTGGAATCTGGGTCATTGTACTTGCTAGCCAGGTGCCTAGACCACCGAACTGTCTCCCCAGCTCAGTAACAAATTTAACCACCAAAAAATATTAATATTTGTGTCATTTCTTGATTATAAGCAGAAATTTTAAAGGACCTTTCATGTTAGAGTCTTAGTTTTGAAAAATGAGGAACTGTCAAAATGATTTTAAAGTAGAAAAGTATGTGAATAAAATATGCCAATGGCTTAGAATTTAAATTTTAAAATGTCTTTAAAACAGCAATTTCAGGTCAGCGTGTGAAGGAGGCAGAGGTAACGTGAGTTTCCCTGCTGCTGCCTAGGAGCAATATCCAAGCTCTGTACTTTGGCCTGAGGTGGCAGCAGGAGATGGACAGAAGTTTGCTGTGACACCATGGAGGGCAGTGGGGGCAGTAGCAACAAAACCATGGGAGGGGGCTTGACCGGCTATTTTGGAGCTGGCAGAGCTGGGTACTGGCACACAGATTTGGCCAGAGTCCCACTAACTGGTATGAACCATTTGTCTCCTTATTTAAATGTGGGTCTATACCAACTGGAGCAGATTTACACTGGCCTTTTTTTTTTTCCTAACCATTGGAGGATGTTGCATAACTGGGGCTGCATTTGGGGTAATGAACACTCTTCTGCTAGGATTGAAAGAATCCCAGAACATGGCCTGGTCCCAACCAAGAAATGTATAGATTTTGAATATGGTGACTAGTCAAGGGGCACTGTGGGCCAGTACTCTAGGTTCTGGCTTTGCTCTATAGTGCTTTTGGTGTTGCCATTGAAAGAACATGAGGTGTGCAAGATGATCTGAACACAGGGGCAGCTGGAACCATGATGGGCATGTTATATAAATGTACAGGTGGGCTTGGAAGAGTTGCACAAGGGTGTCTGGCAGGCCTGACACTTACCAGCTTGTATGCACTGTGTAACAACTGGGAGCACATCTAGCTAAAAAGTGAGTCTGGATTTACTTTCTTCTGCCAGAAGTCATTTGAAAAATTGGAGATTCTGAATTGCTGTAATGAAGATCATGGAAAATACAGATACCCAGAAACTAGCAGCCCTTCTTGCCCTCAATAAGCTGAAGCCAAAACCCTTTGGTAGCTTACTGATTAAAGTGGGAGATGGTCTTGAATGTAGCCATTCTCTCTCCTACCCTGAACTGGAAAGCCACTTATCTCAGAGTTCAACTCATAGTCACAAGATTTATGAATGACCTGAAACTGTAATGTTGCCCTGTACTCTAAATAAAGGGTGAAAATAGAAAACAAAAACAAAAAAACCAAACTAGCATTTCCCTCTTTTAGTAGCTCATTTATGAACATCTTCAAATGGAGACATGCTTATTCTTGCCATTAAATGTATACTGCGCTTTTCATTGGATATGTGGGCAAAAAAGTTTTAAAGGATTTTTTTTTAGTCTTGTTATACTTGTATGTTTATTGAAGTCATGTGCATGAGAATTTGTAGCATGGGCTATGCTATTCAAAAATCTGAGCAATATTGTGATTAACTGGGTGCTTGTTGCAAATGCATGATAGCAGGACCTAACCAACTTGTCAAATGATAGAGTATAAATTACTTTTGAATGATAGCTTGTTATGTAGTTTTTGGTTTCTAATTCAGAAGTTTTCTAAAAAGATAAAGTAACAGCGTTAACAAAAGTCATGTTACCATATAGTTAGTGAACAACATTAATATTTTATGTACATATAAAAGTGAAAATAGATATGGATGCTGCCAAATCCCATTTTATTCTAGTAGTGATTGCTTATTCATGAAATAATTATTTTTTAAAAAGTTCTACTTGTGACTTAGAGAATTAGTTTTACTGCCATTCTACTCTATATTCATTATCTGTCAAACTTTATATTTCTACCATTTTTGGTCATGTCATGCTTATGATAATAGCATCTAAAGTAAAATTTTAAATTACTTAGAATCTCATGATCAAAAGCAAAAATGTTTAATCTTAATTTTCACAGTTTTCTTATTCTCTAGGAAAAGTCATATAGCATGAAAGGTAAAGGACCCTCCAGCATTCAAGTGTATTATGTTAGGTACATTTCTGTTTGGTAATTTTAAGGAGAAACAGAAGTAACAAATTTTTGTCTATGTGGGAAGAGCCTATACATTTTAGAGAATTAGTGATAGTATTTTAATTCTTCTAATACTTTTAATAGAACAAGTACCAGGCATGGTGCCCTGTGTCTGTAATTCCAGTTTTGTGGGCAACTGAGGCAGGAGGTTTCAAGTTTGAGTCTTACCTGGGCAACTTACTGATTTATGAAGACCAGACTCAAAAAGGAGTGAACAGGGCTGGGAATGTAGCTCAATGCAGATTCTCTGGGTTTGATTTCTTTTGTTTCACAAAACAAAACACACACCAGATTTAGGATAAACTGGTAGTTACAACCTTTGCAATGATGATACACCATGAAAACTTACCTTGCAGTGCAGAAGTGATGAGGATATACATAAACTTTCAAAATTAATTTATGAAATACTTGAACAAAAGTCTTGAAACTATTCATTGGTAACGTATATTTTAGTCCTGTTTGCAACTTGAGTAATTGGGTGATTTTCTTTTTTTAAATCCCGATGTCTTGGCCCAAAATACTAGACTGTGAAAAAGACCTTACATAAAATGATAAAATTTTTCTGTGGTCACACACTATTTTCTTTTCATAGTTTACACATATAGCAAAAGTCCTGTACTCTAAAACAAAAAGAAAAAAATTAAGGAAAATAGTATGAACATGAACTCTAGCCTTGATCTAGATGATCCACCATCTGATCTTCAAAACACATTGCTTAATTGGCAGATATTTTAGTGACAAGAGTTTTGCCACATGGTCCATTGCTGGAGTGGAACTCACTGTGTAGTATAGGCTGACCTTGAACTTAGAATTCTTGTAGCTCAGGCTCCAGTGCTGTGACTACACTAAAAGTGCCCCATCACATTTAGTTCAGAAGATGCTATTTGGCCTGGATATAGAACTTCATTATTGAAGCACAACTGAATTTCAGCTTTCACTCCCCTGGTATATCTTGTGCGAACTGTAGCTTAGATAACCATAAGCGGCAGCTCTACACCTTCTATTACTATATCTAGGAAAAGATCAAAAAATAGGAAAAGGAAAAGAAAATACAAGAAAATTTCTGAGCCAAAGGACATTTCATTTTAGCCATTAAAAAAATTTTTTTTTCTTGTTTCAGAACTTGTTTATTTATTTATTTTTATGGTGGGCTTAGCCTGCCCTGAGGGCAGGACTGGCACAGCATGTGGTGCCGGGGATCCAACCATGGTCCCTGCAGCTGCCTAAGTTTTCTTAGGCAGGCACTTTAGACCACTAAGCCTTCCTGCCGGGCCCAGCCATTTTTTTTTTTTTTAATTGAAAAAAGGCACCAGAAACCAAGATTTGAATTATAGATGCATTACTTTTAGAATATTGTGTTATTCAGTCCCTCTAATTTGTATGTACATATACTAACCTAGACAGATAAACACATACTGATAAATGTTACCATATGTAACTATCTGTATTTGTATTGGGGTCTTAGTAAAGTCTACTCCAGTCCATTACCATATGAACAGTTCTAGAATTCTCTCTGATCTGTAAATTTCCATACTTTTAATGAGATACTTGACTATTTTCCAGGCATTTATACTTCATTGCTTAACTCGAGTGTGCAAAGAATAGCATTTGAATTTTTATGCTATACCTTACAGGATATAACTTGGTCCAACATGAGTATAGTGTTCATGTGTAATTGCTTTTGTCTTTAATCTTTTCTAAAGTTACAAAGGTCAGTATCTTTTGTTTTTGTTTTTCTAGGTCCTTTATTTTTTATATAAACTTTAGAATTCATTGTTAATATCTGTAAAATAACTTGGTGGGGTTAGTTTGGATGTATAAATCAAATTGAGAGGAACTCCCTTCTTAATAATATTAAATTTTCCTATTTATGAAATGGGTTATTTCCATTTAATTATTGATTTATTTTTTTCTGTCTTTTTGAGACAAGGTTTTCCTATGCAGTTTGGGCTTGTCTTAAGCTCACTTTATATCCCAGGCTGGTGCTAAACTTGGAACAATCCTTGTGCCTTGGCCTCTTGAGTGCTAGGATTATAGGCATGCACCACCATGTGCAGCCTACATTTATATTTTCTTTCATTAGAAGTTGTGGTTTTGCTCACTGATTTTGTACACTTTTTGTTTTATGTATTTCTAATGCTGTGATTTTTGAGTGCTAATAGAAGTGGAATTATATTTTATCTTTCAAAGTCCAACTTTTTATTGCTTATACTGTATAAAAATCAGTAGATGTTTGTACATTAACTTTATATACTGCAACCTTTCTATAATTGCTTATGAGTTGCATGGGTTTGTTCATTTTTTGAGAATTTTTTAATGGACAATCATCATGCCTGAATGATGGCAGTATTTTTTTATTTCCTCTCAACCTATATACATGTCCTTTTTTTTTTTTTGTCTTACTAGCTCAGCCAGGATTTCCAATATGATGATATCTTATTTCTAATCTTAAGAAGAAACATCTAATTTCTCATCAATAAATGTAATGTTGCAAGTGTTATACACAAATTCTTTATCAGTTCAAGGAAGATTTCCCTTTGTAGCTTAGATTTTTAATCATAAATGGGTGTTGAATTTTTTGAAATGTGTTTTCTTCTATATGTTGATGTGAGTCTGTGACTTATTTTGTTAAGGTAATATATTAATTGAGCTCAAAATACCTGAAGTAAATTCATTTGATTTGGTGTTTAATTTTTTTTTTTTTTCCTAGTACCAGGGATTGAACTCAGGACCCTGCACTTGCCAGGCAGGCGCAGAGCTATCTCCCCAGCCCTTTGATGTTGAATTTTCATATGTTCCTGAATCTGATTTGCTAATGTTTGAGAATTTTCTATCTTTATTCATTAAGAGACATTGGGCTGGAATTTTTTCTTTCTTAAAATGTCTGACTGGTTTGAGTGTTAGTATAATGATAGTCATAGAAAAAGGAAATATTTCCACTGTTATTACTTTTAAGAAATTCTAGAGAATTTTCAATATTTTCTTTAAATGTTTGGTTGAAATCACTGTTGAGACCACCTGTGCCTACTGTTTCTTGTTTTGGAAGACTATTGATTCAAATTCATTAATGGTTATTTGCCTCATCACATTTTCTTCTTGAGTTTTGTATTTTATCTTTCAAGGAGCTAGTCCATTTCATCTGTTATATTAATTTTGTAATAATAGAGTTGCTTATAATATGTATTTTATTTGTAGTAAGTGAACAAAAGCGACAACCTCTATTACATTTCTAGTACTGGTGATCTGTAAACATCCCCCTCCGTACATGTTTCCAGCTTTATTGGTCTTTCAGATTCATTCTGTGCTCTACTTATCTCCTGTTTTCAATTTTATTCCTTTTTATTTTTTTTTCTGCTTCACTTATGCTGAAATTGCTCTTCTTTTTTTCTTACAGTAGAAGTTTAAGTGATTGATTTTAAAATATGTTTAGCTGTCTCAAGTATATTCAGTACAATAAGTGTCCTAGCATTGATTTCATTATATCCCACAGAGTGTTTACAGTTTGATTTCTCATTTAGTTGAAAGTATTGTGAAAACAAACTTGAGACTTCCTTGGCCTATATATTATTTGAAAGTATGTTGTTTATTCCAGTTACTTAAAGATTTACCTATCTTTCTGTGAATGATTCCTAATTTGATGCCATTATGATCTCAGAGTGTATTTTGTATAATCTTGTATCTTTTTATGTTGTGTGCATTTTATGATCTGTCTTTGTAAATATTTTTGTGTAAGCTTGAGAAGATATTTTCTACATTTTTTGGATGAAGAATTCTTTTTTTTTTTCTTGTTTCAGAACCTTTATTCGTTTATTCACTCTTTTTTTTTTAATGGCCGGCTCAGCCCGCACAGAGGGCAGGGCTGGCGTAGCATGTGGTGCCGGGGATTGAACCGCGGTCCCTGAAGCTGCCCAAGCTTTCCCAAGCAGGCACTTTAGACCACTGAGTCATCCCGCTGGGCCCGAAGAATTCTTTAAATGTCAATTACACCTAGTTCATTGATGGTGCTTTTGTTCAGTTTGGTGGTATTCTGAACTTCTGCCTGCTTAATCTATCAATTACTCAGAGAAGGAGGTTGATTTTTTCAATTATAATAACGCTTCTTATAATTATGTCATTTTACGAAGTAATTTGACACTTTTGTTTGGTGCAGATAACGTTAAAGATTGTTACATGTTCTTGGAGAGCTGACATTTTTTAAAATGAATGCCACTTTATTTCTGATGATTTTCTCTGTTCTTAAGTCTGCTTGATATAATACAGCTATTCAAGCTTTTTATGTAAAGTGCCGTGTCTTTCTCCATTTCTTTGTAGTCTTCTACCTTTATCTTTGTGATGAGTTTCTTATAGACAACGTAGTTTGTATTTTTAATCCACTATGATAATCTTTTAACTGGTTGCTTTAGATTATCTCATATATAGTCAGTCATACCTTCATACCCAACTGTTTCATAAGTCATCAGATTTGTTACTTTACCCATTCAGATGAGAAAATTTTGTCTTGAGTATTTGTCATTTTTTTTGACATTCAGTACCAGTGAGAAAGTGTTGGTGTTGATTGCTGCAGTTTACAGACAAAACAGTGTTTGGTACTCAGTGGCTTTAGTACTCCTTGTGCCTCCTGGGACTAATTAATGAAGAGTGCCTCCTTACTACTGCAAAATGATTATTGATACAGCTAGATTGTATTAATTTTTCTGAATTTGTTCTTTTCCTTTCTCACATTTGAAAGGAGCATTTAATGTGATTTTATTTTTTTGTCTTTTAGCCTATCAGTTAGGCTTTTTTAAAATTTGTTTTCGCTCAGGCCTGCTATGCTGGCCCTGCCCCCAGGGCTTGCTAAGATGGCACTTGAGACTGGGCATGGTGGTGTGTGCCTGTAATCCCAGCTCTTGGGAGGCTGTAAGCAGGCAGATCACTGTAAGTCTGATTTAGTAGTGCAACGCTGAACACCCTGCAGACCCTTCCCTGATATGCAAAAAAAAAAAAAAAAAGGTTGCTTTTGGTAGTTGTCCTAGAGATTATATAAAAACATGATTAAGTCTATCTTGAGATTAACAGAATGTTGTTTTAAGAACAGAATATTGCTTATATCAAAAATGTTTCTTATTCTTCCACCATGTCTGACTGTAGATTGAGCAATTTATAATGATCAGAAATATGCTGGCTCATAGGTTTTGAATCTGAAAAGTCCAGTGGGGATCAAGCATCTTCTTTATCAAATCATGGCAGAAAGACAAAATGGGGACCAGAAAGTGAAGGAGGAAAGGACACACAGTAAGACTCAATTCATTCTTTCATAAGGACCTTCCTTACTTACTCTTCATATCATGAACCAATTCCTACAGTAATGCCATTAATCTGTTCAGCATTATTTGCAGGACGTATTTTCTATTAGGCCATTCTTATCTACATGGTTAGTAAAGCATTTTTAGTTCATATAACCAAATTTTATGCTAAAGGATTCCAGTCATTTTTGACATGTATGTTTTGTATGAAAATTGTTATTTTGTAAGTTTTTAAAGAAGGGTTCAAGGAGGATGTGAAGTCAATCTGGCCACTACATCTGTCACCCCATTGATCACCAGGGTTGATTCAGCTGATCTGGCTGACTAGGCAACTGTCGCCTTTCTCCCTCAACCTCCATGCGCGTCCATCCTGAGGCTGTGCACTTGGTCAAAGAGGGTGACCACCTCTGGTAGAGGAGGACCATTCCTTGGTCAAGGGTGTACAAGTAGCTGCACTCCCCTGCTAGAACCTCAAAACAGGCTCTTAAGGGTTCAAGAAACATGTTTTGTTTTTAAGGTCTAGGGAACACGTTGTTAACCATGCCTTCGACTTGAAAGATGGTTTGACTAAAATTCTGGTTTACAAAAATTTTGTGCCTGATATATTAAAATTTTCTGTTTTATTGTGTTTGAGTCATGAAGCATAGCTATTGAAAAGTCTTCTTACATAATTTTTTTTACTTATTAATGGCTTGATAATTTTATCTGAATGCTCAAGAAAGCTTTAAAAAGTCAAGCAAACAGATTGCACTGGCTCAAGTTTTAATTTAGGAAAATGAAAGTAGAAATATTAAAAATTAAAGCATGAAATATTTACTTCTAAATATATTTTCACATGAGCTTTTTATTGCTATTTGCTTTTGTATCTTTTATTATTATTCACTTTTTAATGTATTTTTACATTCCTTGGCTTTTTTTTTTTTTTTTTTTAGGAAAGAGGTCTTTTTTGAGGAGGTATTTTGTGTTTAGTCATAAAAGTATTAAGACGTTTTGTGAGTTTTATTAGCTCTTCCTGTCACCCAGGGATTCTCATTCTCTGTGTCTGTCTCTATCTCTGTCTGTCTGTCTGTCTGTCTGTCTGTCTGTCTGT
>PVJA010015931.1:0-13916 GCA_004027025.1 Myocastor coypus | reverse complement strand
TGTCTGTCTCTATCTCTGTCTGTCTGTCTGTCTGTCTGTCTGTCTGTCTGTGTTTGGCAATACTGGGGATTGAATCTTGGGCTTTATATTCAGCTATATCCCCAACTCTTTTTAAATTTTGTTTTCTTATTTTGAGATTAAGATCTCACTAAATTACTATGTGACCTTGCTAGGCTGAACTGGGTTTATGATCCTCCTGCCTAGTCTCCCAGAGTTCTGGGATTATAGGTACATAGCACTATACTGGCTGGGTCATGCTATCTTATTTTTATTTATTTTAAAGAGAGCAAAAATTAAATAGAACATTTAAAATGATACTGAATTTCAAAAGAGGATGATAGGAAATCAACAATGGTTGTTATATTCCATATTATTTTCACAGTAGTTGTTTAGATTATCAGATATAGGCATATACAATTGAACAAAAAAAGTTAAGCATTGGGGCCTGGCAGATGGCTCAGTGGTCTAAAGCGCTTGCAGGCGGCTACAGGGACCACGGTTCGATCCCTGGCACCACATGCTGCTCCAGCCCTGCCCTCAGGGCAGGCTGAGCCGGCCATAAAAATAAAAATAAATAAACAAACAAAAGTTCTAAAAAAACAAGAAAAAATTTAAAAAAAAAAAAGTTAAGCATTACCTATTCCTTACAATGAGCCAATAGAAATTAGTAATATAATTGCCTTAGCTATCATGTGTTTGTGTGTGTGTGTGTGTGTGTGTGTGTGTGTGTGTGCAAAATTATTCCTCTTCTTTCTTTTCTTTTCCTAGCAGTTTCTTTCCCTTTCACAATATTTATTGTATCTGGTGTTGGATTTTATTTACTCTTTCAAATTTTTTTTTCCTTTCCTTTCCTTTTTTTTTTTGTATAGGGTCTCACTACGCAGCTCAGTCTCATAATGATCCTCCTGTTTTCAGCCTCCCCAGCTCTGGGATCACAGGGATGCACCACCATGCCCAAACTCAGTCACCAGCTCAGTGTGCCCCGGGGGGCAGGGCCAGTGTAGCATGTGGGACTGGGGTTCGAATCCTGGTCCCTGCTTTGGGGGCAGGGCCAGTGTAGCATGTGGGACTGGGGTTCGAATCCTGGTCCCTGCTTTTGCCAAAGCAGGCATTTTGTCCACCGAGCTGTCTCACCGGCCCTCAGATTCTTAGATTAGGATTTCTTTTGGCTGGCTCAGGCTGCCTTATGGGTGGGTGTGGGGATCAAACTGCCATCTCCTGTACCTGACTGGGATTGCCCGCGCAGACACTTAAACCATCAAAGCCCCCAGATTCTTATATTAGGGAGACAACACAATGTTTACACATGCACTTATGAGTATGGTCTTTAGTTGCATCTATCCATCTATAAAAGCTTCAAGTTTATCTTTTAATAAAGCTGAGTAATGCTCAGTTGGATAAAAATACCACATCTTTTTATCAATTTCTCAGTTGCTCTGTTTCCTGGATTTAACTATGCCAAATTACATGGGTATACATACATCACTGGTGTGATATTGTCAATCCTTCTTAGGAAAATACTTGGAAGTAGAATGCCTGGCTAAAATGGGATCTCCAATCCTAGTTTTTTGAGGTATCTCCCACACTGATTTTCGCTATAATGCCTGGCTAAAATGGGATCTCCAATCCTAGTTTTTTGAGGTGTCTCCCACACTGATTTTCACTGTATTGTACCACTCTACACTCCCACCAACAATGGAGAAGGGTTTTTTTCTTTTTTTCCCCCAGCCTCTCTAGCATTTGTTATTGATTGATTGATTGATTGATTGTAGCCATTCTTTCTGGAATGAGTTGGAATGCCAGTGGTATTTTAATTTGAATTTCTTCAATCACTACTGCTGTGGAGCAATTTTTTTTTCATGCATTTATTTGCATTTGTATTTCTTCCTCTGAGAAATAATCATTCATCTTCGATGCCCTTTTTTGGATTGGGCCTTTGATTTTTGGGAATCTGATGGTTTTTAGTTCTTCATTTATTTTAGGTAGAAGTTCTTTGAATGAGTTGGTTAAGATTTTTTCCCAATTTGTGGATTGTCTTTTCACTCTGTTGGTGATTTATTGTAGCCATTAATACAATGTGCAAAAAACTTTTCAATTAAGATGAGATCCCAGTTGTTGATTATTTAAAGTATTTTCTATGCAGTTTGTTTTTTGTTCAGAAACTCTACATACATTTTCAAGATTTTTATCAACTTTGTCTTCTAGTAGATTTAGTGTTTCTGTTTTAATATTTAGACCTTTGATCCATTTTGACTTTTCTATTGTGCATGGTAATAGAGATGGTCCTAATTTTAGCCTTGGGCATATAGAAAGCCAGTTTTTCCAACACCATTTATTAAAGAGGCTATCTTTTCTTTCAGTGAACATGTTTAGCCCCTTTGTCAAAGATAAGGTAGTTGAGTGTGTTTGTAGTTTTGTCTGCGTCTTTTAATCTGTTTTGTTGATCCTAAGGTCTGTATTTTTACCAGTAATGTACTGACTTTATCACAGTACCCTTGTAGTATGCATTCATTCATTCGGTGCAGGGTCACCCTACACAGCTTGGTTTTATAGTGATCCTCCTGTCTCAGCCTTCTTAGTGCTGAGATTACTGGTGTGTACTACCATGCCTGGTTTCTGTGGATGGCTTGGTGCCCAAGGCTGGTGTAGCATGTGTAGTATAATTTCAAGTCAGGGATTGTGATCCCTCCTGCTTTGCCTTCGTTGCCCAGCATTGCCTTTGCTAAACAAGGTCTCTTGGTTCCAGATCAATTTTAGGAATATTTTCTTTAGATCTGTGAGGTATGATAATGTTATTGCATTGAATCTGTATAACAGTTTTGGGAGTATGACCATTTTCATTGTTCCTTCTTCCTATGAACAAGGAATATCTTTCCATTTTCTGTCATGATATTTTTGAATTATTATTATTATTATTATTATTTTTATTTTTATTTTTAACGTTCTGCAAAGCTTTATTCCAGAGGGGCTCAGTCCTTTTTGGCAGCTGCCTTCCTCATGGCAGCCAGCACACTGCTCAGCTCCTCATACTTCCTCTTGGCGTGGATGTGCGTCCCCACCCTTTTCTTGATGAAGTTGAGGGTGCGTTTGTCCTTGGAGACCTTGAGCAGCTCCATGGCATGCTGCTCCTGGGGGATGAACCACACACCTCCCAGATCATGTCCCACATGAACTTGGTGTATTATGTGAGGTGTCTGTGGCAGTGGCTGTGCCTTGGTTTGCTCACATTCTTAGTCACCTTTTGGCCCTTGTTGCGGCCCACAGCCATGGGATGGTGGAGGGCCATAGCTACTGTTCTTCAACGGTTGCTGTGGCGGAAGGACCCGAATTGTTTATATATATAATTTTTTATTGCTGTTCAGTGAACTTATTTTCTTAATTTATTTTAGGTACTTTTGCAGTATGAGTTAATAGTTTTCATTCTTTGTGGCTATATTTCTAGTGTGTTATTTTATTCTGTTTGTTTTATGTATTTTAGTACAAAATCCACAGGGACTCACTACACAGATCAGACTCACACTAATTTGTTGCTTGCAGCCTCCCAAGCTCTGGAATTAAAGGTATGAGCCGCCATGCCCAGTCTGAATCAACAAGCATGCCCTGGGAGTATATGCCCCATCCCACCCCACCCTTTTTTTTTTTTTTTTTTTTAATGTATTTGGTACAGGGTCTCACTTCACCGCCTGGAGTTGTATTTGTTTGTTTGTTTGTTTGTTTTGTTTTTGTGGCTCCTGGTGATTCTATTTTTAGCCTCCCCAGTGCTGAGATTACAAGCTGTGCCCCGCACCCAGTCTCCATGGCAGGCTCATTCCGCCCAGTGGCAAGGCCCGTATGACATGTTGTGCTGGGGATCTAACCCCAATCCATGCCCATGCTTAAGCAGGTGCTTAGGCTTCTGAGCTAATCTTGCTGGCTTTTTCTAGTGTGTTTTTGTTATCCTATAGCCTGTTGGGGCCGGGGAGATAGCTTTATGGCACAAGTGCCTGCCTGGTAAGTATAAGGTTGTGAGTTTGAACCCCCAGTCCTGGATGGATGGATGAATGAATGAATGAATGAATGAATGAATAAATAAATAAATAAATAAATAAATGCTATAGCCTGTTAATTGGATTTAAAAAAAAAAAACTTAATGGGTCTGGCATGTTAGCTCAGCGATCTAATGTGTCTGCTTAGGCAAATCTAGGCAAGTGCATAGGGACCATGGTCCAGTCCCTGGCACTACACTGCACTAGCTAGCCCTGCCCCCAGGGTGGGCTAAACCAGCCACAAAACAAATAATAAAAAGAATTTTTAGGGGCTGGCCAAATAGCTTAGCAGACTAAAGTGCCTGCTTAGACAGAGCGCAATGGCCAGGGTTCATTCCCCAGCATGTTGTGCCTGCCCTGCCTGCAGGGCATGCTGAGACAGCCATTGAGACTGGGTGTGGTGGTACACACTTGTAGTCCCAGAATTTGGGAGACTGAAGGTAGAAAAATCACTATGAGTCTGATCTATGTAGGGAGACCCTGTAGACCTTGTATCCTGCAGACCCTGTACTAAATATATATTTTTAAAAATTTATTTACATGATGTAGGATCTCGTTTCTCAGCTCCCACTTGTAGTGATCTTCCTGTCTCAGCCTTCCCAGCATTGGGATTATAAACATGCACCACCATGCCTGGTTTCAGGGTGATACTGGGGATTAGAACTTGGGTCCTTGACCGGCAGTGGCTGAGACTACCAAGTCATCCTCCCAGCCCTGAGCGTTTGTTTTAATTTTTAGTACTTAAATGTTAGTTTTCCAGTTACAGGGGAAGAATATCTGTAGGAAGAAGAAACAGACTGTTGTAGTTTTTGAGCTTTGTAGTTCATACCCATTTCTTTTGTTATGTACTTTTAAAATTTGGGCTTTGAAGAAATGAAAAAGGGTTTTCATCTTTTTATATGTGTTTCGTAGATATTTTGCTTTATGAGGAGGTTGTTTAAGAAGTATCTTGCTGCTGTGATGCTTTGTGAATTTTGTCCTCTGCCCACCTAAGACATCTTATTTCTTAGGTAGTTTTCTATTTCCTGCAGTTTTTCTTCTTGGGTTTCTGTCTATCAGTAAGAGATTATTGTTAAGATAATTATAAAAACCTCTTTGAGTCTAGAGTTAGCACTTGTTGAATGTGCTTTGACTGCATTATGTACATCTTGGAGACTATAAGGACATTATCAGGCTATTCAGTCCTAAGATTTCCTTGTTCAGATTATTTTCTGCTGTGAGGATTTAAGTATGTTGGTTCCTTTGTGGAGAATAGAACTTTTCCCTCATTTTACAGTAATGTCTTCTTTTAATTAATGTAAGTAGCATTTCTTTTTTCCCAATGCGATATCTGTCTTAAAATTTGGGCCTTATTTCAGCACACTTTTTATTGTTTTCTAGCACCTGTCATACTGTGTATTTTTTTGGCAACTCTGCTTACTTTGTAATTCTAGTTTGAATGCTAACATCACAAATGGGAACCTTGTCTGCCTGTATACTTTGGTAATCTCAGCACTCTGAGAGGCTGAGGCAGGAGGATTTCAAGTGTGGGTAAAGCCACACTTGTGTGTGTGTGTGGGTGAGATCCTATCTTGAAGAGTTGAGGGAGAGCCGGGAATGAAGCTTAGTATGAGGGCTTTGGGTATCCTCGTACCCAAGGTGAGTGGAGAGAAAAATATTGTGAAATATTTCAAAATCAATTTAAGCCGTAACAGGGCTGGGGAATGTAGCTCAGCGGTGCACCACCTGCCCAGGAAGTGCAAGGCCCAGAGTTTGATTCCTGGTACCAAAAAACAAAATAGTAAAAAAGAAATTTAAGCCTTAGCAATGTATATATCGTGTTTATTCTTTGTTATTTCTTTACTGCTTTTTTAAATTTTGCTTTGCTTTTAAAATATATTTTTGTTTTTAATTGGCAGTGATTGTACATATTTATGGGATACTGCTTGGCATTTCAGTACATTTATACAGTATATTATATCAGAGCAATTGGTTTATATAGTCATGTGTCATTTGTGTTGGGAACATTCTAAATCTTGTGTAGTAGCTATTTTGAAACATTCACTTAATCAGTACGATCTATAGTTATCATATTGTGCTATAGAACATTAAAAGTTATGTCTTCTGCCCATGGCAGCCCTGTACCCATTAGCTGTCCTTTCTCTATTCCTCTGTTCTCTACACTTATGTCTCTATACTTTGGAGCTTGGGCTCTGCTAACTATTTTGTTCTCTATTTCTTTGAGATCTGCTCTTCAGCTTTTTGTGTTTTATATTAACTAATATATAGGTGAGTGGTTTTACAGTATATTTAAATTAAAGTAGTCTTAGAATTTAAGAATGTCTTCATGAATGGAATTTCTTGACTTCTTTGTTTAAAGCTAGAAGAAATTTGAGATTAAGAAACTCAACTTGTGCCAGGGAGATATAGCTCAGTAGAGTAAGTACTTGCCTGGCAAGTGCAAGATCCTGAGTTCAGTTGGAAGGAAGGAAGGAAGGAAGGGAGGGAGGGAGGGAGGGAGGGAGGGAGGGCGGGCAAGCAAGAAGCTAATTAACTCCACCTTATCTACCACAATACAGATTAAAACAAAAAGAAAACCTTAAGAGATTATGTGGTAGATTACTTAATTAGTGGCCAAGATCCAAGTTCTTATTCTTAGTTGATTTCATTTAGATCTGTTTTGTTACATCATTCACCAAAAGGAAACTGGTTTTGTTCATATATTTTTAGGTTATTACAGGTAAAATATTCTCACTTCATCTACACTCTTAATGCTGTGTTTTACTGACTCTTCTTTGTATCAGAATTAGAGGTGGCTTTTGAATATCTGCAACTCTGAATTTAAAATTGATCAAACTTAGATCTGAGAAGCCTTTAGCAGAAATAATGTAAAATGTTCCCTTTTTTTTTTTTTTTGCTGTTCACATTAATTTTAACTGTTTTTAAGAGCTGTAATTTGAAAGGTTACTATGTAAGCATAGAGTTTAAGTTTAATAAAACTTGATTGGCTTACTTAAATTAGGCCCAAAATGTCCAATAAGTTATTTCATAGTAATGAATTATAACACTTTGTATTGGCCTTTTACATCTAAATACTTTTTAAAATATGCAAACTAGAGATATAACTTGGAAAAAATTAACATATTCTATTTTTAATTACCCATGTGCTTCATTGCAAATTTTTATAGCCTTTTGTTTTGTTTTTGTCTTAGTTTCTACTTGTTGCTGGGACAAATACCAGGCACTCAAAATGAAGGAAGGAAAGATTTATTTAGCTCACAGTTTGTGGAGGTTTCAGTTCATATTCAGCTGGCCCAAGGCTGAGTGCAACAGAGCAGAGAGCATCCAGTTCATGGCAGCAGAACAGCAACAAAATGGTGGCAGAGGCAGCCAGTCAATCAAGGCAGCAGAGCAATAGCGCTAATCTGTCTCTCTTTCTCTCTTTAACTTACATCAGGCTCTCTGCCTTAGCCTATCTGCCTGAGGCCACACCTATAATTCCTAGCAGTACTCAGACCATAATCTAATCAGTATTAAAATGTATAATCCCAATGGATCATGGATCAAGTCTCAAACTCTAGAAGTCCCCACCGCATGACTCATGAGGCTTTGAGGGGACAACTAGACATAAACCATAACAGTTTTGGGGGGGGGGGCTGAGCCCACTCTGGGAAAGGGCTGGCACAGCATCTGGTGGTGGGGATGGAACTGTAGCCTTTGCACATGCCTAAGCTTGCCTAAAAAGGCACTTTAGATCACTAAGCTACCTCACCCAGCCTTACAGTCTCAATAGAGAAATTTAATTACAACTCTGCCTTGGGTATCAAATTTATCCTGATGAAATGAATTCTCTAGAAAGCTCTGCCCAAAAACCTGTGCTTGGTGGTGAATAGCCAACGCCATCAGGTTCTTCTGGAAGCTGTATTAAAATACACTTGAGTGAGTCAGCTATTAGTGGTGGACAGAAGCAAAGTGATAGAGGGAAGGAAGAAGGCTTAAGTCAGACGGCAGCTGGCATCATGAGTCAGAAGAATCTGTGAGACAATGACTAGAAAATATTGAGGCACAAGGGCAGCCAAAGCCAAGAGCCCACTTATAGCAGATAATCAGATACAGCAACAGACATTTACTGCCAAAGAGCACACAAGATAACCCAGTTCCTATGGCTGTATTGTGTGCTGAATCACCTTGTGGTGCCTATTGGTCATTACTTAAACTTTGATTGAGGTAACCTGAGTATATCTCTGTTCTGAAAATTAAATTTTTTTTCTCTTGAAATCTACCAGTCCAGGAAACAGGAAGCTGAAGGCACACTCTGCTGGGACTTTGAAAATACTGTCATGAAAGCTAGAAGACATTACTCTCTCCTGTTTTGTCAGTTTCTTTTTATATTTACTATGGTTTTTGCTTTATTTTGTTTTGGTACATAGCCATTTACAAGTTTTATTGTTAATGTGGCTTGGATTCTGCCACTGTTCTGACCTAGCTATTTCTTTTTTGCTTTACGTTTTTTCCTAGTTTTTATGAAATTTGCATCTGCCTTATTATATATGCTTTACATGTCCTGAGTCTGCAGTGTTTATTTGAATAAAATAACAGTGTTTATTCACACAGTAGAAACTCTTTTAATGGTACTTTAGACCATTTATATTCATGCTTGGTGATAATGTTATCTATCTTAAATTGTTTTTAACATTCCTAGCTTTATTGTTTCCTACTTTTTTCTGAAAATGGGTTGTTTACTTGTTGATTTCTTTCTCAGTAATTTAGAAGGTACATAGTATGTTTTTATTTATTATTATTATTATTTGTTGTTGTTGTTTCAAAACTTTTGTTTATTTATTTATTTTCATGGCTGGCTCAGCCTGCCCTGATGGCAGGGCTGGCACAGCATGTGGTACCAGGGATCGAACCGCGGTCCCTGCAACCGCACCCTAAGCAGGTGCTTTAGACCACTGAGCCATCCCACCGGGCCCCTCCCCTTAAATTCTTAATATACCTAAAAGATCATTTTTATCATTTAGTGTGAAGTAGAATGATTTATCTCTTTTTTGTAAACAAAAGTTGCCTTGAAATGTGACTTTTATCCTGTTTTTTTTTTTTTTTTAACGGAACTGGAGATCGAACTCAGGACCTTGCACTTGCCAGGCAAGCACTTGTGCCCCTGAGCTATCTCCTCCGGCCCCTTTTATCCTGTTTGTTACCTTGTTTTAATTCCTAATTTTTATTAGTGCCATATATGTTTTTGATACATAATGAATATATTCATCTTGGGATATTACTATATACAATACCCTTCTTGATTCTCTAGTTTCTTTTCCCTGTTTCTCCTCATCCTCAGATCCCTTTCCCATCTCTACAACAGCCTTAACACATGTATACACACACATTCTCACAGTCTTAGAGGCTTTCTGTGCTTATTGTGTTTTCGTATTGAAATTTAAAGTATTATGTAACCATGATAAATTTAAATATAGATGATTACTTTTTTGTCATTTATGTTGACTTTTTAAATTTTCTCTACAATGTTCATTTGTTTATTTCAGGAACATTTTAGTGGATAAACCAAATGACCAGTCTTCAAGATGGTCTTCAGAGAGCAACTATCCTCCCCAGGTAAGATTATATGTGGCTTCTGAGTAGAATTCTGAAATAGGCACTTATTCAGTTGAATAGTGTAGTACATTAATATTTTATTCAGACTTTTCTCTTACTCCGTTTAAGTTTTGGGAATATTTTTATTTCATAGGTAAATGCAATGTGAGATTTAATCAGATAGTTTTACCTTCCATTTGCTGAAAAACTTAAATTCTAATTCCTTTTCTCTGAGTAATGATTCAAAACTTTTTGCTTTTCTTTTGTGGCACTCAAGATTGACTCAGTCGGGAGCTGGGGAGATGGCTCCGAGGCACAAGTGCCTGCTGGGCAAGTGCAAGGTTGTGAGTTTGAACCCCGGTCCCACAAAAAATAAATAAATAAATAAAGATTGACTCAGTCTATAATTAAATAAGTGCTGTGCCTGGGCCAGGGATGTAGCTCAGTGGCATGATGCCTTCCTGGCAAGTGCCAGGTCCTGAGTTCAATTTCTGGTACACATTTTTTTAAAATAGGATACCTAGATAAGGTTACGACCATGCACTACTTTTTTTTTTTTTTTTTTTTCTGGTAAGCAGTGTCTAAATTTAAAAACAATCATTCTTACACTTAATACACTTTCTGTGTTAATGCTTATGTAGTAGGAACTTCTAATAATGTCCATATCCTTGAGGAAATTAATGCTGTTGTATGCAGGCAAAATAATAAATAAAACCTTTTTATTTCAGTGCAATTAATGGCAACTTAGTCTTTTTTTTTTTTTTTTTTTTTTTTTTTTTTTTTTTTTTTTTTTTTTTTTTTTTTTTTTTTTTTTTTTTTTTTTTTTTTTTTCTTGCAACTTAGTCTTTATATTTTTCTTTTTATATTGCATACTTGGCTTGGATCACCTGGCATTTACATGTTTTATTGTATATTATGTATGTGTCTAAAGGATATATATTCATATCTTATGTAAAGAATAGTGTATAACTTTAAATAAATAAACTATTCATAGTTTTTAGAAGTGGAAAATAACCTTAACCTTTTGAAGTCCCCTGTGATGTTTTGGTAATATCTGTCTTTCACTGAATATACTGATACTATATGTAACTGTAGTTCATCTTTCCTGTTATGTTATATTCTACTGTATAAAGATATGCAAAGCAAGGCTACTGTGATCCCTTCTTTTTGCCTGTTCCTACTCTGAGAAGTGTACTGATCTTTGATCTTTGCTAATAGACCCTACTCTTTTTTTTTTTTGCAGGACTGGGGTTTGACCTCACAACCTTGCACTTGCCAGGCAGGCCCTTTTGCCATGGAGCTATCTCCTTGGCCCCTATAAACCTACTTTTATTTCTTTTTTTAAAAAAATGCAGAAATATGTTTATCTTATTTTACTTTTAAGGCATTTGAATTTTTAATGCATTTTTGCTGTTATAACATAGGTTGGTATGAACATATGTTTTTGGTAGAAATATCTTTATAGCATTTATAGTGGAGTAGAATTACTGAATCCTAGGGTCTGTATGTATTGGTTCAACTTTATTGCATAGTGAAACTATTTTATGAAGAGGTAGCTGTATAATTTATTCCCTTACTGAGATAATATATAAGTTGTTGTTGCATTACATTCTTGTCATTTATATAACTTAGATTTTTCCAATCTGGCAGATCTTTTTTTTAAAAAAAGAAAATTCTGTTTAGATTTTGTTTTACTTTATTTTATTTTATATGTATTTAGTAAAGAGTCTACAGACTTGTAGTGATCCTCCTGTTTTCAGCCTCCTAAGTTCTGGGATTATAGGCACTTGCCACCATGCCCAGTCTCAATCGCTATCTTAGTGCACCTTGTAGGCAGGGCCAGCAGGGCAAGTGGGGGATGGAACCCCAGTCTATGTGCTCTGCCTAAGCAGGTGCTTTAGTCTGCTGAGCTATCTAACTGGTCCTACATCACTTTAGTTTTAATTTACTTTCTCCTGTTTATATTCAGGGGTAACATATTGATAGAATTGCATTATATTTGTCATCACTTTTATGTTGATTCACTTTGTCAGTTTAATTAGATTCACATCTTTACGACTTTTATCTAGTTTTTATTATTAATGAATTATCTTTTCTTTCCGTTATAGAAATTCTATTTACTCCTCACTATGAAATGCTTTGGACTGTTTTGAATGTGGTAGAATGTAATAATTTTTTTTAAATATTTTATATTTAATCTTTTCTTTGTTCGGTATAAGGTCTCATTATGCAACTTCGACTCGTAGTGGTCCTTCTATCTCAGCCTTCCCAGTGCTGGAATTATAAGCATGTGCCACTACGCCCAATTTCAGTAGTCAGCAGTACACAGTACTGGGGATCAAATCCTGTGCGTTTGCTAGGCAGGTGCTTAGACTACCAAGCTATCTCCTCAAATATTTTTATTTTTATTCATTTGAAAGTTATTTTGTAAACTCATTAAGGCAACAAACTCGATATTGGTAATATAGCTGTGCATTAAATACTGTCTTCTTGATGAGCCAAGAAAAACTCCGAATCATTTAATATTTAGTGTGTTAAGTTAGAGGGTTGAAGTAATTGAAAGTTTTATGATTGAGGATTAGTTTATTTTAGAAACAAATACCATGTAATTCATTTCTCTTTGTTGTAATTCAGGTCTAAATACAACATGTAGCAAATCTCAGAGGTGAATATTCTTACAGAAAAATGTATAATAGGAAGCAATTCTAATTTCTACTTAGTTTTATGAGAAACGGCCATGTTGGATAAATAGATATATTTTGAGGTTATAAATACATACTTATTTCCAATCCTTCTAAAAACTGCTAAAAGGGTATATAAATTAAATAGTAGATATATACGTAAAGTTTATGAAATCTACAACTCTTAAGTGTTTTTCTCGTGGTACGGGGGATTGAAGTCAGGACCCTGCGCTTTCCAGGCAAGCGCTTATTCTACTGAGCTATCTCCCCAACCCCCTCAGTAGAAACTGTCATACAGATGGCTGCCTTCATCCCTGGGCCTCAAATAGTCTTCAGAAATCATTGTGGAGGGAAATGAATACTACATACTCAAAACATAAACAACCAGGAAACATTTAGGAACTAGTAGAAATGTACAAAAATTTTAGGAATTGCAATTAAAAGTACTATAAGATACTAGAATTAGGAGCCAGCCAAATAGCTTAGTGCAAGCAGGCAGAGTGGCCAGGGTTTCAATCTCAGGCCTGCCATGCCAGCCCTGCCCTGGGTGCCCTGAGTGCCCTGAGAGGGCAATTGAGAACTGGATTTGATGGCATGCACCTGTAATCCCTGTAAACAGGCAGATCCTGATCTAGCAGTGAGACCCTGAACACTCTATAAGCCCTTTCCTAAAATACAAAAAAAAAAAAAGATACTAGAATGAAAACAACTCTCGGTTATATTTAGAGAGAGAAGGTATGCACAAGGAATACGATATTATAAAATATGGTATAATAGATTGGAAAAAGAATCATGCAAAACTTTGATAAATGAAAAGCTTTTTAAAAATAGTTTATGTTTACAGTATATAGTGAATGTATTCATCATAGACAATTTGGTAGATACACATATTGCATCTTGATCCTTTTTACTTGCCCCCCTTCCTGTCTCCCTCCATCCCCAGATTCCTTTCCCATCTCCACAGTATCACCTATCTTTGATTGATGTTCTTTTTTTTTTTTTTGGTACTGGGGATTGAACATAGGACCTTGCACTTGCCAAGCAGGCACTTATGCTGCTGACCTGTCTCCCCAGCCCTTGTTCTTTTGTTTTGGTCTTTAAATTGCTTATACTTTGGATTTCTCATATAAAAGAAACCATGTGCTGTTTGATGGGTGCTTCATTTATTTCATTTAGCGTTGTGGACTCAAGATGCTTCTATTTTCCTACAAGTGACCCAAGTTTATCTTTCTTTGTGGCTAAGTAATACTGCATTACATGTGTATAACACATTTGCTTTATCTATTCATCTGTGGATGGACAGATAGAAAGATTTAGCTCCTATGAGTTGTGTTACTATAAACATTGGTATGTAAGATGTAACTCTTCCAGTAAGATACACAGAAGAGGTATAGGTCAAGTGGAATTTCTGTTTCTAAATTTTGAGAACTCCATGCAGTATCTGTAGTGGTATACTGGCTCATATTTCCACAGCAGTGTAGAAAGATTCCTTTCTCCCTTCAACCTGTGCAGTATTTATTGAGTTTTGGGTTCTTGATAGCTATTCTTTTAGGAGCAAGATGGAATTTCATTTTTTTTGTTGTTGTTGTTGTTTTTTTTTTTTTTTTTGAGACAGGGTCTCGCTGTGCAGTTCAGG